>JAHBCN010019329.1:0-16071 GCA_019359885.1 Listronotus oregonensis
AAAAATTGTTAAGTTTTGACACATATGTCATATAAACTTTTCGATTTTTTTTTGAGCTCCACTATCGCCCATTAAAATGATGAGCATCATTTTTTTTACACCCTGTATTTTTTTTAGGATTTAAACAATTCTGAGAAGGTAAAAAACATATTCTATATTAGATATTCAAGAAAATATGATAAAATTTAAAAAAAAAAAAATTTTAGGAAGAGTTATTTATCATTTTTTTTAAAAAATATTTTATTAAATGGTAAAAATTTTCTGCTTTACTCACTTAAAAAAAAAAAAAAAAAAATTTATTTATATTTTGCGTATCGAAGATTTCTTTTTCTTTAAGTGGTGGATGGTTATGGCAGTCACTTCTCATGCAAACACTGAAACCCCGGTGAGCAAAAAGGCTACTTTTTCCCCCAGCCACATTCTGAACCGTATTTTTTTTTGGGGCAAAATATTTTTTTTAAAGACTTTTTCAGGAGCTGCTGGTTGTGTCATTTTTACGGTTTTTAATTTCAGGAGATATTAGAGAATTAATTTTTCATTGCTGAACCAAAGACAATTGTAGTTATCACTATAGACACACAGAACAATGAAAATTTTTTTTGGTAATAGGTTTGGACGCTCGCTTGCTAAATTCCTTGAGCGAGCGTCCATCGAGAGAATATACGTGCACACGCTGCTGTATAAAAGAACACTGTTGCCAAACCTTAAAAAAAAAAAAGTAACAGAAAAGTAGGAATTACTTCTGTCGAAAATAGGCTCGAATTTATATTCGTTTTAATAATCTTAATCTTATTTTTTTTTTTTTTTTCTTTATTAAATAATGGGGAATTATTTCCTAAAATATATTTATACCTAGTATAAGAATCCCGTTGATAAACATGATTTCAAATTTTTAAAAATTTTTTTTTTTTTATTATTAGACATCCTTACATAACAAGAAATTTTGTATAGGCCCCCCTAAATTTTTTGGGTTTTTTTTTTTATAAATAAAATCCAAATAAACGCATTTTTTTTTTAGTTTATTGCTATCTGCAAAAAAGGGGAGAATTAAATTAAAGTGTGGCCCCCCAAAGAAAAAAAAACGGCTTTTTTTTGGGTTTAAAAAAAAAAACTTTTTTTTTTTATTCATTGCATATCGTATTGCCATTTGTGCATTGTGACTTGTTTGTTTTTTCCCCGGGGTGGAATTAAAATTTGTATTCTTGTTAAAATGTCGGGAAAATCTATGTCAATATTATGACTGCCGAGTGAATCGAAAAGCAGATAAAGTTGGGTTTTTTTCGTTTTCCCTACAATAATTAATAGTACTTTTGGTGAGAATTGATTATAAACTATCGTAATTTTTTCTATACATTTAAAAAAATTATTTTGACTAATAAATACCTTATAATTATATGATCTACACCTAGAATTTATTCGGTGTTTAAAGTAACCTTTTGATAGTTATTAATTCAAATGTCTGATAGTTAAAAGAGTGACAACAAAGATCGCTTAAAAACTCCCTTTTTTTTTCACATTTATTTATTTAGGAAGAGCATTGTTTTTTGTTTTTTGAAATTTTTTTAAAAATCACTTTTATTTAGGGATGCCAAATCAAAAAATTAAAAAAAATAGTAGTGGTTTTAAAAAAGTTATTCTCACTGCAATTTTTGTTTCAAATGGCCCTTTAAAAAAAATGAAATAATACATTTCCATCCCTGCGAAGGTTGTAAATAAACCCCTTATGAACTCTGTGGGGGACAATTACCCCCAAAATGTATAAAATCATGTACAACCTTAAAAAAAAAAAAAAATAATTTTTTGGGACATGTCTAGTAAGAAATAAATGTATATGATAGTCTACCCCCTTTTTTAAAAAGAAAGTTTCCCTTATCAGTAAAAAAAAAGAATGAAATCCTAGCTTTTACAATAAAAGTCTTATATTTTCTTGATCCAAAGTATAAAAAGCAGGTGTTCCTAGTTTTTTTTAGATCATTTTTAACCAAAACCACCCTTGCTAGATATTTTTAAAACACCCAAATATATATATATATATATATATATATATATATATATATATATATATATATATATATATATATATATATATATATATATATATATATATATATATATATTAATACTTTAAAAATTTTATATGATTTTAACATTTAAGGGGATAAATTTACCGCGCCTTGCAAGGAAAAATTTTATTAAAAAGAACTCGAAAAACCTAAGAAGGCCTATTTCACACATCTGGGGTGAAAAATATGGGCCCCAAAAAGCTTTTTGCATAAGCTAATATTTTATTCAATTTTTCTGATAATGCGGGTTTCTTTCCCTTTTTAATTTTTTGGAGTGGTTTATTATCAAAACTCACTCTAACTGTCCATTATATTTGAGATATCCTAAAACATCTAAATCTGTTTTTTACAATTTTAAGTTGTATATTGTATGTGTCGATTTTCTTTTATTTTTTAGATGATGGATATCCCCCCCTTTTCGGGGTTTGGTTTGGGTTAAAAAATAAACTAAAAAAATCTAGTTACATCTGGTTTATATATTTGGATTAAAAAAATACCAACCAAGACTTTTCTTGAAAAAAGCTAGTATTTTATTTAATTTTTCCTATTGATAAGGGTAGTTCCACCCTTAGAATAGGGTAGTTGATTATCATAAACGTTTATTTTTTATTAGACATGTCCTAAAAAATCCGGGGGTTTTACAATTTTTGAAGTTGTATGCGATTTTTATATTTTTTGGGGGGGGATTGCCCCCACAAAAATTTTTGGGGGGGTTTGGTTTTAACCTTCTTAGTAATGAAAATGTATTATTTTTTTTTTTTCCCAAAGGGTTTATTTGAAACAAAAATCGCAGTGAGAAGAAACTTTTTTTAAACCACTAACAATTTTTTTTTCCCTTCTTTAGATTTGGCGATTTTCCAACCCCTTTTTTATTAAAATTTGCAAAAAAACAAAAAAAAAGGCTCTTTCTTAATTTTTTTCGACGATTAATTTAGTAAAAAATTCATATTTGCATGTTTTTTCTCACCTCTCTGTAAATTTTGAAAAAAAGCAGGCAGTTGTTGCGGTTACTCCCTATGATTACAAACAAGATTCTATATTTATTTTTATGATTGAAATAAATTTAAAAAAATTAAGTTCCGGGGGGATTGGAAGCCACTTAATAGTAATTTTTTTTTCTTATTCAATTATATTTTATATTTCTGCTTAATAAAATTTAACCATGCACGGTACCTCTGAAGCATTGGTAAGATTAATAAAAATGTGAAAAGTAACGGGGTGCGGGATTCAAATACTCCATGTTTGTACTGCAAAATCCAGTTTGAATTGAAATCGTATCTGCTCCCTTTCTCGAGATGACAAAAAAATAAAATTCCTTTAATTTTATAGAATTTTTTTTTATTTATTTTGAAAATAAAAATGCATTTATTTAAGTTTTGCAATTTCTAGTAATTTGTTTCATATTCTATGTGTAAAGACAAATATTTCTTTTTTTTTTTAAATATCAATTTTAAGATTTAACAAAAAAAAATTCTAAAAAACTTTTTAATCGAAAAATTAACATTTTTGAATTTTTTATTACTTTATTTTCGATAAACTTAAAAATTAAAATATTTGTCAAATTAAAAAAAAAATTCATGTTGATTTTACATCTCAAAAAAAGTGGGGTCGTGATTTTAAACAATTACCAAAGTTTTAGAATAAATAATTGTCTTTTATATTGTTCTAAATAAATAGTTATTTGCGTAATATTTAAAAACTATACAATTTAGACCCAGCCACTCTTATACTGGTGAAATCTCCATTTTAATTAAAATCCACAATCCATTAATCTCTTTATTATATTTTTAAACGTATACATACGTTAATAAAGTTTTATAATAAAAATTAAATAAATATAAAGGAGCTGATGTGACGATTATTTTTTTACAACTGAAAAAATTATAGGACCTGTAATTTGATTTATATTATTGTTAATAATTTTTAAATATTTTTAGCAGCTTTTCCTTAACCCCGTGGGCTCACTAGCCAACTTATAGAAAATTTTAGTTCCATTCGGGACTTTTGAAACACTCTGTATTGACAGTTCATATTAAATGATACCCAATTGCACAATTATTACCTTTTTGTTTACATAAAAAAGTTAAATTAAACAAAAACTCTAATGTTATTTTATATTAAGAATAATAATTTATTTATTTACTAACAGCGGTGGTGTACTGGCCAGCGTACCGGCCTCTCAAATAGGCCTTACAAGGGATTTGTATGCGGTTTTTTGCATTTGATTCGTATAAACGGCTACAAACTTAATAAACAAATTTAATTAATGGGAAATAAAAACTGTATTTGTGTTTTAAAAAAATGCATTTTAAGTTTACAATTATATATTTTTTTCTAATTACAAACTATAAAATGCATTTCAAAAATTCATTTTTCTAATGCACAACGGCAGTGTTTCATGTCCCGTTAAATGCATTTATTCACAAAGTTTTTAGAGGTTCATACGAATCGAATACCAAAAACCGCATTTAAATTTATCTTACAGCACAAAAAATTCCTTGTGCATTACTTCGTTTCCTCGACCCATATCTGTGCAAAAAGCAGTTTGTTGTTTTTGCAACATAAATATGTGCGGAGGGATCCTACGCTTTAAATAGACTATGACATAGTAAGAAGTCAAAACGGCAACGCTGAGAGGTACCTCAGCAGGTAAAAATTAAATATTCTTATAAAACTCGATTGTCGGCAAAAAGTATTTATACAAAGGGACTGGGTGATAACTACAATTGTCTTTGCTTCGGGGTAAATCGGCGGTCGGCGGTGGGCGCAATATATAGAATATCGACTAGCGTTAATTGGTCAATGTTTCGTATGTCGAATGATTTTACGAATATGAGGATCTTCCGAAATACAAATATTCGAATATTAAAATCATCTGAATATGCCCATCACTAATGGGAAAGTCGCGATATTTCGTATTGTATTATTAACCCTCCGGCGGGCGCGCTCTTTAGAATTACACCAGCGGGCGCGCCGCGGCAATTACACCGCATAGAGTTCTTTGCGTTTTTGGCCAACAGCTAATAAAGAAAATGTATTTTTTGTAGAAAACTAAGAAACATATATATATATATATATATATATATATATATATATATATATATATATATATATATATATATATATATATATATATATATATATATATATATATATATATATATATATATATATATATATATATAATACTAAGTAGTTTTATTAAGTTAAGTAAATAATTTTAAGCATTTTAACACAAATATAGGTGTGCTAAAGAAAATAACATAAACTTAAATAGAAACCTAAAAATCCAAAAAAAAACTAACATTAATTACCTTCCGTTTGTTCTTCCTGGTTACATTTTAAACACTTGGCAATAATGTTCCTGTATCATCTAAATCCCACAGTTCTTAAGAGTTGGTATGACTTCCTTTTTTTGCCCCAGTCAGATATAATGCACCCAAAAACCTCTAATTAAATTTTTGTTGTGTCTTTGCAATCCCTCTCTCCCAAATAGTTGTTTACATCAAGTATTTTCTTTTCTATGAATATGCTAGTATTTCTTACTATTATTACTACTCATCAATCATTTCGTCGCTAAGAAACAATCTAAAGGCGTCAATTTCTCTATGTATATTTCTAGCACTTGCTTTTGGACCAGATAATATTTTTATAATAATAATAATAATAATAATCGTCTTTTATTAGGTGATAAGGTTATAATAACATAGTTAGGTATATTACATCTATAAGATGAGATTTGTAAATTAACCCTATCACAGCCAACCATATTAGGGCGATATTTAGCCAATTAGTAATCGGCTACTCCACCATATAACCCCAACAGGCTGGAGTTCTCACAATATTAAAGAAAAAATGGCAAACACATTGCAAATATAACTAATAAATAAAAATAAGATTATATAAGTAAATTTAAAAAAATGCTCAAATACACACACTTAAACACACACATTCAAGCAACTAAAGAACAATATGCGGATGCCTAAAACTACTGTGACTGAAAAAGAGATGCTCGGTATCTCCTTCTAAAAGCCTCAACACTCAAAGATTTAATATCATTTGGTAATTTATTATAGAGATTTGTAGCCTGATAAGAAAAAGCCACTCCGAAACAAGGTCGTCAAATATCCCCGGTACCGCCAACATACTTCCATTGCGTATAGTTCTATCATGGAAGGTGTTGCGTGCTATTAGTTTTGCGCGCAGGTAGTCAGGGATGCCAGAGGTCATAATTTTATGCAAGAAAACGGCAAACTGTAACCGTCTTTATTTGCCATATTTAGCCATTTCAAATCCCTGATACTTTCTGATACATGATCAAATTTGCGCAGGGAACACACAAGACGACAACATGAATTTTGAACCCGCTGAATCCTTCCGCCGATATGCAAAGTCAAAAACGGACCATAAACGAATGAACAGTAATTAAAAAATGAAAGTACCAGGGTTTCAACAAGCATGACTTTAAGTTTTTTGGACAGAATCTCCCGATTGGCATATATAATTCTTAAGTTACAGTAAGCCTCTCTGATGAGGGAGTTAACATGTTCATCAAATTTAAGACCACCATCTATTACGACCCCTAACGATTTCGCTGATTTTATTTATGTCAATGACAATATTTATGTCTACCTTCTCGCTAAGGCGAGCAGCCTTGACCCCACCAAAGTAAAGAACCTGTGACTTTTTAGGGTTCAATAAAAGGTTGTGTTTCCTTGATAGATTATTTATAATATTTAGCTCTCTGTTCATGTTATACTCAGCATAGTTCATAAGGGAGAAAACTATATTTTAACTGAATATCATCAGCATATGCTTGATAAGAACCAATCTCTATACGTTTCAAAATATCTGCTGAGTATACCAAAAACAGAAGCGGACCCAGTATCGAACCTTGCGGTACACCTGATACTACAGACAACAAAGATGACATTTGCTCCTGCAGCACTACACTCTGTGACCTTTCGGAAAGGTAGGACTCGAAAAATTTTACCGCAATGGCATCAAACCCGTAGTGGGCAAGCTTGGCACAAAGCAGCTCATGGTTTAAAGTGTCGAAAGCTTTCGAAAAATCCAGCAAAACGAGGACGCAACCATTCCCGCATCCAAATCGGCCACGATATTGTCCAAAACATTGGCAAGTGCCGTAGCAGTGCTGTGCTTTTCTGTGAAGCCAGATTGTAGATTGGGAATAACATTTTCCCTACAAAAAGCGTTTGTTTGGCTATAGACTATTTTTTCCAATATCTTGGACAATACCGACAGCAGACTTATCGGACGCAAATCCGTAAAACCCTCTGGTGAACTATTTTTGGGAACCGGTTGAATGCGCGAGACCTTCCACGCTAGGAAAATATCCATTTTCTAAGCAGACATTAATGATATGGGTGATGTATGGAAGAATAAAAGGGCAGCAATACTTTAGCATTGAAAGGATATTCCATCGAAACCAGATGCATTTGATTTATTTCTTTTATAGCAGTATATATATATCATCGATAGTAGTTAATCTCAAAGAAAATTTGGAAGAATTATAAAATTTTGTTCGTTTGTAATAAGCCACCATCTCACTACAGTCACCATTCATAAAAACGGAATTAAAATATTCATTTATTTTGTTTGCATCCATAAGTGTCTCGGTATTGTAACATTCTTGCTACCTCCTATATTAAGTTCTCTCAAACTTGCCAAGTTTTTCTGCTGTCACCCTCACCAACCACCCGACCAAATGAGCTCTTTTTGCCGCCGAATATTCAAAGTGTATCATTTCTTAATCGCTTGTAATTGTTCCAGTTCTCCTCCGTTTTATTGGCCTTATATTGTGTTAGTGCATTATCTCTTTGTTTCATTAGATTATTTATTTCGTCCGTCAACCAGGAGCCTTAGGTCGAGTAACTCTAACAGTTCTTATGGGTGCATGAGTATTAAACAAATCGGTAATAATGTTTGACATTATTTCCACCTTTTTGTCAATGTCTCCTTCATATAGAATACTATTCCATGGCTTACGAGCAAGGTCCTGGCAAAAAGCGGGGTAACAAAATGATTTAAAGTCTCTATAAGTAACAAGTTTAGGCCCAAATTTACTCACCTTTATACTGAGCTCACAAACCGTCATTTTATGATCTGATATGTTTTTTGGGAAAACACTGGCATTAACAACCAGTTCACCACTAGATACAAATATTGGATCCAGAAGACTACTGCAGGATCCGGACACTCTAGTACTGCCTCCGACACCGTTTGAGTAAATCCATAGGTATCAAAGCATCGAGAAACCGGGTTATCAGCATTAAAAAGATTTACATTTATATCACCCATACACACAACATGATCAACTGTGGGCAAGACGAGGGACAAAACACTATCAAAACTATCCAGGCAAAGTGTATATTCTTGTAGGGGGTCTGTAGAAGACTGCGACCCCGAAAACAACCCGACCAATTTTTAGTTTGAGCCACAATTGCTCTAAATTATTCTGATCATACCTAACGTCTAAACCCCTCAAACAGACAATTCATTGTTTACATATATTGCAACGCCACCCCCACGAGTTAACCGATCCTGTCGATACAAAGTGTATCCATCAATAGAAAAGGTACTACTAGGAACGTCCCCCGACAACCACGTCTCGGAAATGCCAACCACATCAAGCTTTATTTTATTTATAAGCTTTTTAAGTTCATTAAAGCCAGTAAAAAGAGACCTCGCATTAATATGACCAAATTTTATATTGCTTTTCCGCATATTATTAAAGAAGCAAAAAATAATAACACTATAGTAAAAGACACACACACACACACACACACACACACACACACACACACACACACACACACACACACACACACACACACACACACACACACACACACACTAAAAGAAAATAGTTAAAATAGATGTTAATAAAAATGTAGCCAACCTAAATAGATTTAAAATAAGAAAGTAAAATTTAGAAAAACGTTCAGTGATATAATAATAAAGTTAACTTAAAAAATAGAAATGGTTTTAAACACAAAAGTATTGTTTCTTTAAAACACATTATTCCTATACACAAGTCTGTAAACAATAAACTCTTAATATTAAAAGTATTTAGTAAAAAGTTTATAATAATATTTTTATAAAAAAAGAGTTAACATATAGACACAATTCAGCACAGATTACTTTCCTCTTTGACTACCCGACCGCGACCTAGTCTTAGGTTCAGCACTACCCCCCGGTGGTACAGCACCACTGATAGGGACGGTTTTGTTAATTTTGGATAAAGACTTGGGCTGTTGAACATCAGAAAGACTGGAGCTAGATGAAGATTCCGCTAAAGATGGTGATTTAGACGCAACCGTAGTTTTTACCTTATGAGGATTAAGCACTGGTGTAAACTCACCCATCGACAAAACAGTTTTATTAGGTTGCGGCAATGCATTCACGGTATTCTCGAACTCCGAACGCTGGTTACACTTTTCGACAACATCCCCAGTCCAGCGTTGTTAGCAGCAGCACTTTCGTATTAGATCTAGTACTTTTTAGAGTGATCTAGTACGCTAGTACGCCGCTCACAAATCTAGTACGTTTTTAGACTATACGAATTCGCATTCAAAAATAAGCCTACGGTCTGTAGCGATGTTGCCATGAGTACAACAACTGACAGCGGCAGATTTTTAGCGGTCAGCTAAAGAGTTATTGATGAGACTGTTGAGACTCGCATCTAGCGACACCCCCGCTGGCGAGCTTCTTGACAGTTTATAACCTAAAAAATTAAATTTTAATGTGTAAAGTAATAAGTTGGGGTATTTTCTAATACGTCCCCGCATTTTTACGCAAAATTTTAACAACATATTAAAAAAACCCGGGGAATATATAATTACACTTTTAAAAAAAATTATAACTTCTACCATATCAAAAATGATAAAAATTTTGTTAATAACTTTCATTTAGGAATAATTTAGACAAATTCAAAAGCCCTAAGTTAGCAAAGCGGCTTTTTACTTACCTCAATAATATATCAGACGTAAAAATGAGGAGACGTTATAAAAAAGACCCATGATTTGCTTTTTTTACATTAAATGCATTATTTAGAAAAAGCCTACTTTTCAAATTACGCGCTGAGTCTCTGCATAAAAAAGATTCATGTGTCAACATTGTTAAGAAGCTTGCCAGCGGGGGTGTCGCTAGACGCAACTCCTAAAATCTAGTACGATATTCCGAAATCTAATACGAAACTATAGCGATATCTAGTACGAAAAAAAAATGTCTGCTAACAACGCTGCCCCAGTCACGGCAGTATCGTTTTCACAGTAGTTCCGAACGGATGGCGATCCCGGCGCACTCATAGACAAACGCAATGGAACGGAGCTAAAAACATCGTCTTGCTTGTCGCAGGTACTTTTGTTTACAAGCTGTTCATATGTAAATATTTCTTCTCCTATATGAAGTTTGTTGCCCCTGATATACGCCACCAGCTTTTTTGATCTAGCTTCCTTAAGATTTTGCACCAATAATCTATTTATTTCTCTCTCTTTAGGCGAGAGATCGTGAGAAATAGATATAGGTGATCCCTTTAGATTAAATACATTTTTAAATACCTTAATTTTACTAAGATAGGTTGAAAATTCAATAACGAGCGGCCAATTGGCCCTATTAGGTGTACCTATGTAGTACAGATTGTTGATTTCATTTCTTCCTATTTTTATTTTAAGATATTTCTCAAGTAAAGGCAAAACCCAATCAGCCAGTTCAAGAATTTTCAAATTAGAAAACGACAAGCCAAACACTATTATGTTGTTTTTTCGACTTTTTGTTTCTAGAGTGTTAAGTTTAAGACATTGTCTGACTTCAGGTCAGCTATTATCTTGTTTAAAGAACTAACCTTTCTGTTTAATTCGTCCTGCAGGCTGCAAACCGTGTGCTTGAGCTCAGCGTTACTATCATTTAAGAGTTTCTTTATTTGTGTTAACTGTTCGTTGTTAGAAATGTCAGTTTTATCCATATTATGCACAACTTACAAAACAAAAATACATTTTTTATAACCAAATTTACAATATCTACAAAAATGTTTTACACAAACTTGCAGATAATTAAGGTAATGCTGGTATTAAATGCAAAACGGGCAACATCATATGAGATTCCCGCCGCGAAAACAAACAAAAAACTTATAATTTGGAGGTTGTGTTTTAGTCCTTTCCAAAAAAAATTTTTAATTCTTTTGATTTATAATTTTTGGTTTCACATTTCACCTTAATCACATCCAAAAAAACTGGTTTAAAACCCACACAATCACAAAAATAAGAAAAACAGCCAAGCAACGTTGTCGACTCGACATGATAATTTTGTTCTTTTAATTCTTCCCTTTTTTTCCAACTGAAATAGGTTTGTTTTAAAGTGGTAAAGGGTATCACGTCCTACAAAAAAAAAACGATAATCATCATCAATTTTGGCTTTCTCGGTCATCGTCTTAGACCTTATCATTTTTCGACTGCTAAAGAATCGTCTATATATGTCTTGTATTATCGTTTCTTCCATGCCTATTTCATTATCATCATCATTGTTATACACTCAAAATTTACTTGTTTCCTTAGACCATTATTTGTTGCTTCGCCTAATTCTCTAACGACATCTTTTAATTCTTTTTCTAGCTATCGGGTGTTAATTTTTTTACGACCTAAGTTTTTTAAAAAAAATTACTTTTCCATTTTACAAATTGGAAGTTTGGGATTGGAATACAAAATTCTGTACACAAGGACGAAAATTGCACTTTACACAATATTTAAAAAAATTTAGCAATTAAAACAACAATTTAATGCGGCGCGCTGCGGTAAACGCACCGCAAATTTACCGTTTCAAATTTCACGCCGGAAAAAGTCACTGAAATTGCATAGGGCACCAAGATTGTGGGTAGGCAACCAATGACAAAACAAGGAATACATAGACTTACAACATTACAGGGCTTACTTTATTATAATTTTTGAGTAAAATATAAACCCCGGGGTTTTGCCGCAGGCGCGCCCGCCGGAGGGTTAAAATAAAATGTATTTACTGAGGTTTTGCATTTTTGCATTTTGTGTAAAGCGGGATGCAGAGGGATCGTGAGAAAACCCTGCTTTTTGTTGACAAATATAGAAAAAAAGCAAATCTCTGGGATACTCGTCATAAGCATTATTTAAACAAATTTTAAAAAATGACGCTTGGAGGGAACTGGCGGATAAAATTGGGATAGATGTAGAAGAATGGTTAATAAAGTCTGTCTACCGTGTTGTTCTTTGCTTCTGTACAAATTCGTTACCCAAATACTTTTTTTTTCGTCTTTAAATAACAGTAGCGTACTAGCAGAAATGCAGACGCGACCTTCATGTCTGACATTTTCGACGACACTGTAAAGACGAATGGTGGATCACTCGTAAACCGAGCATTCAACCGCAAGGATTCGCTACGATGTGGTGATGAACTGAACGGGTTGCTGTAATGTAATGCTTATAGCGAGCATTACATAACAACGTTTGGTTACAAGTCAGTCGCCTTTACAATTTAATTTTTTATTTGGCTCAAACTTTTATTCTTTTTTGTAGATTTTTTACAAAATATATCATTTTTTTTTATTTTGTTTAGGGGTCTTTTTTAAATGTGGGTAAGCTCATGACGAATTTGCAGATTGTAACTATACTAATAAACATAACCTTCAAGTGTATCAATCTACTACCTTTGAGACAGTTAATTGTTTTGATCACAATTACAAAAAAAATAATAAGTGGTTTAAAAATTTTGTTTAAATGCAAGAAAAGGATTTTTAAAAAATTAGCAAGTATATTACCCTTATTTAATCAATGTGTACCGGGTGGCCTATTTCCTAAATCTAATTTTTTGTACCAATTAACTTCCTTTCGACTTTGTTGGTCATTCAAAAGAATATCAATTAAATGCATAGTTTTAAAGTCTAATTGAATGCAACGAGTCATAATATCTTGTGAAACCTTTAACATTAAAATTCAAAATACACGGTACAACGCCACTTGACATAACCTAATTCATTGGCATTACGGGTTTTATGTATAATTACTGCCTAAAAAGAAAATTAATTTGAGTACGAAAGTATGAGGGTATAAAAATATTAAATATAACCCTTTGAAAACCATTGGGATGTTTTCTATTTGAACCATAACAAAAAAAATGAAAATTTATTGCACGCTGTTACCTATCATCCAATCAAAATAAAAAATGAAATTTATATTTATTTAATTTTATTATGACCCTTTGATCATCCATTTACCCTTCTAGATACTTAAATTCCTTAAATTAAAATTGAACTCTTTCCCGGGTTATATTCTGCCTGATTTGAAGCCTTGGTTTTTTTTAACTACCATGTATTTTTTTCTCCATTTACTCGTAGGCCCAGGTACCTGCTTCTTCCTTCAAATATAAAAAAACCTCTCGAAAGTCTCTTGTTGAATGAGCCCTGTGTCTAGTGTTAAATTAACAAATGACACAATTGAAAATCGTTTTTGGAGAAACAAAGAAAAAATTATTAAAGATAAGTGTAGTGCCTATTTAAAAAAACACTCCGAAATTCTTCTAATTTTTCCCTTCAAATTAACAGCATTTACCCGAACCTAAGCTTGTTCTTCAAAGGCAAATAAGAGTAAATAATTGTCAAAGAAAAGGACAAAGTGATCTTCAGAAACACCAACCAAGATAATAAAAAAACAATAGTGGAAGACACTTAAATAAAAAATTTTTATTGTTAGGGACATAGACAATATCTGGATACTATTCTAGGCGAGAAATATTTTGTTAAATTAATTAATATATTCTTTGGGAAATGGGCGCTCTAAAAAGGGGATAGATTGCTTGGGTCGAGATGGACGACGTCCTCAGCTACATGGTTTTTATTTTTATATTTGGATTGTTTTAACAACCTTGTTAATGTTAAAAAGCGTACAACAAAACAGTTTACTATAAACAGTGCTTTTAAAATTTTTTGATAAAATTTCTGTCTATTTGAAAAAAAAAAAACTCGTATTAAAAACGGGTTTTTTTTTTGGTAATACATAAAACCATTATTTTTTTATGATTTGTTTAAAAACATGTCATTTTCATTAATTTTTATTTTAATGCCAACCAAAGTAATAAAATGGAAACATCAAAATCTATAAAAGAAACAATACAAAGAAAGAAGACTTTAAACCCCAAAACACCTATCGATAGCATTATAAGGATTTCTCTTAAAAGTCATACTAGATATGTATGTATCTAACCCTTATTAAACTCGGTTTTGGGCCCAAACAAATCCTCATCCGACTAATTTAATATTTCCAATTTTTTGAGCTTTTTAGTTTACATTTTTAAATATTTTTTATGTAAGCTATTATTTAGTATAAATTTATATACGCTAAATAAAAACAAATGAGGTGTTTTAGAAAAACATGACACTGCAAGTGTTTTAATCGTCAGTGTTATTTTAAAAAATTATCAATGATCAAGATCTAAAAAAAAGTTGGTAAAGGAATAACGCGACGGGAAATAACACCTTTTAAAAAACAACTTTTTATTTTAAATTCTCAGGTTTGGTATATAGATTAATTTTAGAAACTACCATTAGTTATCACTTTCTAAATCAAAGAAAGAAAACTTTTTCCCTTAAATTTTATTCTTGTTATTGTATTATTTTTGATTTGTAAGTTTCTTGTTATTTTTTATATGATTAAAACATTGCTAAACTGAAGATCTTTATATATTTTTCTAACTCACAGTTAGTAATATATTATAAAATTACTTTAAAGATTTAAAACTTTTTACGACACATAATTAATAAATTATCCACCACCATCCTCCAAATCCATCTGTATAAGGAGGTGTTTTTTAAACCACTTTACATTCGTAAAATTATTCTATGTTAACTTTTTCTAGTAGTTCTAGGATGGATATTTTTACACCATGTTGAATTAATGCTTGGAAATCTTAGGTGCAGGTTATTCTGTTCGCAAATAATAATTTTATATAATAATTGTTAAAAAGTGTTTAGAGCTGTTCAAAGTTATAAATTAAAAGTGTTATTATATAAGTTAAGGTGATGGAAAAATATTAGGGAAATAGCTTCAGGGGGGATTAATCGTCTTAAGGTCGGATTTTAAAAATTATGAAAATAAAATAAATTAACACATCATCCAACTAAGTGTTTCCTAATTGATTATAGTTACATTAGGTCTTCTGATCTGATAAAACGGCTCATTTTATCTCAAGAAGCAAAAGGTCCTGATACCTTTTAATTTTGTTGAAGCATAAAATGTATGTTTGTTATTTTTTAAATATTGACAATTATAATTTCTTTTTTTTAAGTAGCACACTTTTTTTGGAAGATGTAATTTAGAACTAGGTGTGTACAGAAAGTGAAAATAGTGTAAACATTTCCGAAATAACCAGTATGTTTGGCAAAAAATTTGTATCCAAAAAAATTTTTTTTTGACAAAAAAAATTTGGGAAAAGGGGGAAAAGTACCATCGAGTAGGAAATATGCTCAAAATGTCATCTGCTTCCTTTCTCCAGAATGTTTTTTCGCCGCATACTATTTTGGACTTACACTGAAATTTGTTTGTTCTACTGAGTTGTTTTATTATTAACCAGTATGTATAAAGAAATGTTTTTCTAATGTTCCACATAAAGTAGTAGTATGGATTGGAAACCACAAAAGTTTTTGATCTTAAAGCTACTGAACAACAGTAATGCTGAAAAAAAAATGTGCTAATTTTATATTTAATATTATTATGTACCTTTTTAAATAGACTTTTTTACAAACCTTTATATATATATATATATATATATATATATATATATATATATATATATATATATATATATATATATATATATATATATATATATATATTATTTTTTATTAATAACGTTTAAAATAGGAGTTTTGGTGAAAGATTTATTTTTCAATTTCTTATGTCATAGGGAAATAAAAATTTTTTTTAATATATTTTATCCTTTTTTTTTTAAATTTTATTTTCTAATATCA
>JAHBCN010019330.1:0-16046 GCA_019359885.1 Listronotus oregonensis
TAGTACTTTAATAATTATTTTTATTATATTACAAGTTAAAGTGATTTATTTTTTGGTTATTAACTTTTATAAATAAACGCTTTTTTACGTAGAAAATTTAATGCAGCAAAACGATACGAAATTTTACTTGTTAAAGTTATTTGAGGGCCACATCTGTACTTAAAAATCATTATTTAAGTTTTAGAAGTCGTACTTAAATTTATTTTGTCTTGTTATTTTCATAAAGAAACATGGGAAATATAATAAAGCGGGAATAACGCACAGTAAATATGTAAACAGGAATGTAAACCCTAAATTTCAAGTAACTGTTTTTAAGTTTACGAAATGCTTAGAAATGTTAGTCAAAGTGCAGTGTTTGTTTAAAAGTCTACAGAGTTTTAAAATAATAGTGACTGACATAATAAATAATAAGTTATTTAAAGATGCTTTGTTATAATTTACTATGTGATACAAAAAAGTAAACTTTCAGTATCTTAGTACTTATTATAATTATATTTTTCCAGTGAATTCTTATATTTTTTTTCATACTGTACTGTAATATATCATTTCCAGGGCTCAGTTGAGTCCGAAAAATAGCTGATTATAGTATTGAGTCGAAAATTTTTCTGCACTGCTCCTTTTGTAAGAAAAACACAATATTCACATTTTTTAAAAATCTTGTCTTTAAAACTACAAACAAAATCAAGCCTATAATTTAATTACTGTTAATATAAACAGTAATTGTGCAATGTAAATTTTCTTTAATACTTAATAAAGGAATGCTTCCAGGGACAATATTTTTACGTGCTATGGTGGTGGTGAATATGGTTTGTTGCTTGTTTAAAGGACCTATATAAAATGTCTTCAATTTCTTCATTCTTGCAACTTAAATCTTGATTTTATGAAATCTTTAATGTATTTTTGCGCAACAGATCAGTTTCACTATGCGCTATAACTGGGTGGTCCAACTTCAAATATTCCGCAATATTTTTGGATGTCGCCACAATGGTATTTGTCTTGGTCTTTGGTAAATATTTGTTTTTCTTCTATAAGCCAAAAATTTAAAGAAAGTTTATTCCCAAAGAGAGAAGCTGGCCAGTTGGTTAAACCAGTGCCATAAAATCTAATTAAATATAAAAAAAGTTTATTCCTTCTTTGTTGTTTAATCCAGTGAATACCCCTCTTATATTCGTCTTGGAAAAAGGAATGGTTATAACTATTTTGGTGCCATAGTCTTTAATGTCTTTTAGGGCCATATTGCATAGGTGTTCTCGCCGGCAACCACCAATAATGCCCAAAATTGCAATTATCTGATAGAGCAAATGATTTAAAAGATTGCTAAAATGATAAAACTTCGACTAGCGAAAACAAAAGTGTTTTTTGTAATATCGTTTGTCATTTAATATATCATTCAAAATGCATTTTCAATAATTCAAAACTAATTAAAAGTGCGAAGTTGTTCACCTTACACAACAAATACTTCTTTGATGGGGCTTCCATCCTAAAGCGATTAACTCCTTTTTTTACAAGAAATGTTAATTTGTTTGCCTGATGTCCAACTGCTTGCTTGCGTCAGTTTTGGATATTTTGAAATTTCGGCTCCTTCTCCTGCATTATGCATTCAACGCGTGGAATTATCTAGGTCTAAAATTGATATTACATTTATATAGAAGTGGTTTTCAAACATTTCTGATATCTATAGATCGTTTTCTAAAGTAGCCAGGGTGTTGGCTAATAACTGCTGCTTTCTTGAATTTTTTTCCAGTGTTGCTCTCATTGTATGATCTTAGCATTTGATCACCTCATATGATGGATGCTCTTGGATCCGAACGTAATCAGCGGCATCAGACTTTTTGGTATTTCCTCTTGGTGTACATCGCCAGTGATCTCTAATCTGTACTACCATTGGCCTTTTATGTTCGCCTACATATGAATTTCAACATTTACATGAAAATTTATAAATGCATTTCTTCTGATCCTTAAGGCTTTCTGGTTTAGTCTTTGTTAGAAAGCGTCTTAATGATTTACTGGATCCCAATACAGTCCAAAAACGCGGTCCACCAGTTTTGTGAGACATCCACTTGTTGAGAGGTCTGTTTTGATGTTGACAATTTCTTGTAGGAATGTTTGTGATGTGTTGCACATTGTCAATGCTCTATTCACAACACAATACCGTGTTTTGTGTTGCTGAAGTGAGATGAGATATTGTGTTTTTTTTTGCAGTACACTGAGGTGTAAATGTAATTATTATTCTTTTGAACCTTGACATCTTATAAATAATTAAAAAACACCCTTGAGGTGTCTATTCTTTTTAAAATAAAGTTACAATAATTTTAATTCTAATTATTATTTACGTTTTAAATATCCTAATTTATCTATATCTTAAAATTGGTAGTAGGTTTGTTGCTAGAAACCTTTTTTCTGAAGTACAACAGTGCCGTTTATTTAGTTAAGTTAATAAAGAAGTTATAAATCGAAAGTTGTGGCTGATTCACTTAGTCACCTACCGAAAAACACAACATTTTCGGCGCGAAACCTGATAAATCTGGTCCTAAATATTACAAAAGTGGTAAGTAAACTTTTGTCTCTTGTTTGGTGATTGCAAATTGCAGTAGAGACGGACTAAAGGGTTATTATATTGCCAAATATTACTATTTGAAACCCATTCATCTCACTAACTTTTGTGGTTACTCCAACAACGTATCCTAAACCTTTCAGTACTGAATTTTTATGTAAATTGATACCTAGTAAATTTAACGGTAATAGATTCGGATTAGGTCAATCCATATCAAATTGTAATATCTTAAATACTCTGGCAAGTCAATCCCCCAAAAAAATTCTATATATTTAATATTATCTAGAATCTCAGCCAAAGCCAAAGAGCAATTATCATGTTAATATTTCGGAACATGGAAAGAGTTAAGGGAAAAATTTTAAGATTTGTATTAACATAAAAAATATTATGCTCAGCTAATGGAACAGTTGGATAAATTTAAACAATTTTCTACGAAGTCAGTTAACGATTTTTTTTCACGTCTATATAGGATTTATTTCCGTGCATGAGAATTTACTTTTTATACAAAACCCAACATTTCTCAGATGTTACGTTAAAAAGATGTCGATTTTCTTATTTTCCCATATACAGCGAAAATAGCGCCAAATACCTCAAGAAAACCCATTTTATCCTAGATTAAATATTCTAAAATCTGTTGAAACGATACACATCAAACCGCCAATGGTCGAAAAAATGCTTCCTTTGAAAAAAAGACACAGCAAGTACATTTCAATAATACCTACTCTAATCAATATCCAAATAAAAACTTTAGTAATATTAAAACATATAAGTATTACAAAAAACTGGGCCATACTATACAGTGTGTCCCAAATTGGGCCTACATGTATGGTAACTCGGGAACCATTAGAGCTACAGTGTTGGTTAAATTAGGAAACTTTTAGACAATTTAATTGCAAAATTAAATCTGCTTTTAGATTTTATTTATCTTTTATGGTTTTTGAGATGATTATGAAAAACCAAAACGGTGCATTTTTAACTTTTGCCTGTAGCTCGCAAACTACCAATTTTACGGTTTTAAGATTACTACATTATTAGAACACTTTTTTAAAAAGAATTTAATTTAAGTAAAATAATTTTCTAACTTTATTTGTTTTTGAGATATTTACCAAACTTTGGATTTTCATACGGACGCCATATTGGATTTTTACATTTTTGAAAAGAGCTCTTCAAGAGCTTTTTATTGATGTATTACAACTCTAGGTTTTTCAGATTGCTTAAGCTCTAAAAACGATAATGTTTGTTTATTTGATAGTAGGCTTGGACTAGACCGCGTAATTGCCGCCTCGTTTCATAAAAAACAAATGATACGCATCTTATAATTTAAATAATGTAAATGTCAAAATTAGCGTGCATCTTATTTCTCGTTTAGAAACGCCTTCAACAAAAATTCAAGTTTTGATTATTTTAAGTATTTACAATAATGGCTCTTAATTATTCCAATGATGAAAATGTGTATATGCTAAAAATTTATTTTAAATCTAACAGAAATACAGAAGCTGCAGCACTTGCATACGAAGAACAATTTCCGGAGCGGCAACAACCTAACCAAAGACATTTTAGATTCTTAGTTACGAACTTGTTAACCTATGGATCTTTTGTGAAGCCGAATCCCAAAACTTATACAAAAAATAATGAAGCAAGAGAGGCGATTATAATGAAAAACGTTAGAGATGATCCCACAACATCGGTTAGAAAAGTGGAAGAACAGACAACAATTCCTAAGTCATCTGTGCATCGGTCTTTAAAAAACACCGTTTTCATCCATACAAACCACGTATTGTCCAGGGTCTTCAGGGGAATGATTTCAATAGACGAATCACCTTTAGTCAATGGTTTATTAGTAAATGTCAACAGATACCCAATTTCCAATCCAAGGTTCTCTGTATAGACGAAACCCGGTTTACAAATTATGGAATTTTTAATAGACACAATTATCACTGCTGGGATACAGAAAATCCACATAATTTAGAAGAAAGACGGCTACAAACAAGGTTTGGCTTTAATGTCTGGTGTGGCATCATAGGTAATTTAAAATGCACCTTTAATTTACGTCTCACAATTAGATAAAACATTTCTTTTTCTGTTTTAGACAACCGTTTAATTGGACCAGTTATTTTTGAAGAAACTCTGAATGGAGATAGGTATTTTCTACTCCTGTAAGAACAGATTTTACCGGCCATTAGAAATACAGTTCCGCCAAATGAAATGAATAATTTGTGGTTCCACCAAGACGGATGTCCAGCGCACAGTACCAGGGAGGTGATGGAGGTCCTTAGAAATACCTTTAATAACAACATAATCTCTAATAATGGGCCAATTGCTTGGCCAGCTAGATCACCGGACATCACACCCCCTGATTTTTACCTATGGGGACACGCAAAAAAATTAGGTGTACGAGTTTTCTCCACCGAAACTAGAACACAGGGTACGGGATGTGTTTGCTTCCATCAACCGAAACACGTTACGCCGAGTAACCCGCAAGTTGTTGGAAAAATGCGAGAAATGTGTGGAAAATGGAGGAAGACATGTACTGTAATTTAATTTTCTTGTTTACTGATACATTTTTGTTTTACAGTTGTGTTTAATTATTATCAGTTTAAGGTAATATTAGGAAGTATTAATTTTTGCAAAAAGCGTTACTTTTTTTGTATAAGTTTTGAATTTCGCTCTCACAAAAGGGTAACAAGTTCATCACTAAGAATCTTAAATGTCTATGGTTAGGTTGATGCCACTCCGGATGCGTATCATTTGTTTTTTATGAAACGGGGCGGCCATTACGCAGTCTAGTCTAAGCCTACTATCAAATAAACAAAAATTATTGTTTTTAGAGCTTAAGCAATCTGAAAACCTAGACTCTTGAAGAGCTCTTTTCAAAAATGTAAAAATTCAATATGGCGTCCGTATGAAAATCCAAAGTTTGGGTAAATATCTCAAAAAAACAAATAAAGTTAGAAAAATATTTTACTTAAATTAAATTCTTCTTAAAAAAGTGTTCTAATAATGTATCAATCTTAAAACCGTAAAATTGGTAGTTTGCGAGCTACAGGCAAAAGTAAAAAATGCACCATTTTGGTTTTTCTTAATTATCTCAAAAACCATAAAAGATAAATAAAATCTGAAAGCAGATTAAATTTTGCAATTCAATTGTCTAAAACTTTCCTAATTTAAACAACACTGTAGCTTTAATGGTTCCCGAGTTACCAATACATGTAGGCCCAATTTGGGACACACTGTATAAGAGTGTAGAAAACGCAATAAAATTAACAATAAACAAAACAGCATTTATCTCCAATACATAAATCATTTAATATCCATTCTAAAGCGAATATCCGATCTGTCTTCATTGATTCAACATATTTAAACTCTCATTTGAAAGAGACCACATTGGAGAATTCTTCTAAAGCATTAATGATCGTCGAAAACTAAGTGTATTATTATCGAATAAGAAAAGTAATTTTGTAGAATTAGAATAAGAATATTTAAAACACATTAGCAAAAAAATGCGATTTCCCTTAGATACTGGTGACAGCGTATCTTTATTTAAAGTAAAATGTCTAAATCTTAAGGTTAAAATTTTTCCTGGTAAAAAACCAACTTTGCACGGACTGAGCACTAATTCTCCAGTCGAAACTATAGAAAGTAAAACTATTCTTTTTAACGAATGTAGGCATTTGTTATGAATAAAATTTTGCATACCAAGTCGCAAAGCAACCCTCTGTTATGACGGTCTGATCGGATACGATTTTATTAGTTCACAAAATGCTCAAATAAATTTCAAGGGTCAGCTACTATCTTAAAAACCTTTACCATTTTCGTTAACTATCAGACGAACGGTAATCCAACCAATGATTTTTTTATTTTTAAATCTACGGCAGAAACTTTAATCGAAATAATTGTATCAAATTCCGAAATAAAAGAGATAATAATTCCTTATTCAGAAATTTTAAAAAGTTTATATTTATCTTAAGCCATCACGAAGGTTAATCCTAACAAAAAGGCCTATGCAACTATTTTAAATACAGCAGTTGTTGATCAATATTTAAACCCTATATTGGTACATCTGGAAGAAATACCTAAAGCTACCAAAACATTTAACATTTCTACTAATGAGGCTGACCTAAAAGAAATAAATAAATCATTATTAGAAAATCGCATATATTTTTCCTAGCTGGAGATCAACTAACCTATACAACTAGAATAGAACACGAAATTAAATTAACGGACCCAAAACGATATCTGCAAAAATGTACAGATATCCGAAAGCTCATAAGCTCTAAATCGATAAGCAAATCAAAAAAATGTCACCATGGTCTGACCGTTGTGAATCGTACCCAAGAAAATGGATGCACCTTGACAAAAGAAATGGGGAGTGGTGGTTGATTGTTGAGGACTAAAAGATGTTGCAGTCGGCGATGCATAACAAACATAGAAGAAATCTTGGACCGTTTGGATCTCATCGGGTATTTTACAACTTTTGATCTAGCATCTGGATTTCAATAGATATACTTTATGCAAGCTAACATTTTTAGTTGGCTATGCGAATACTCCTACATATTAGTTGATTTTGTTTTTCAGGAAAGTTTTAAAATTTTAATAATTTTAAAAATTTGTTGTATAGATTACAACTAAATTTATCAGTATTTTTTCTTGTTGTTTAAATATCTGTGTTAATGCAAGACATTTTTCGGGGTTTTAGTTTAAATTCCGTGATTTGATTTTAATTTTCGGTTGGTATAATGACATCAAGTGGAAACGCTGTATGCCGGACATGCGAATGGACGCGCAGCCCTTTTCGATCTCTCTGCAAAAATATGTCGTGCTAAGAGCAGTTCTCGTGGTCGTTGTCGCAATTTTCGCTAAAATTCTAAGTGCCCACAAGCCATAAAATCCCATGATTTGTTAAATGGTTCCGTGTGGATCTTCTAGACATTAAAGCTGCAACGGAGGGCCCATCCATCGACTGGATTCATCACAAGTTGGAATCTGGTAAGTTTTCGTTTGAGCCACTCGTTCACCATTTTTCGCATTTGTCGTTTCTCGTTTAAAAATGTATAATGGTAGGTGTAACGCCAAAATAAATGATAAATACAGTCCACTTAACATATTTTATTAATTACACCACCTTATAACATTTATTGGTTTTTTCGAACCTGATTTTTGATCCGTATAAGCTTTGTTTTAATTTATAAAATTCCAAAATTTAAATTTTAATTATTGTAAATTTAGTGGTTTAAATATCCGTTAATGTTAGCCATTTTGCAGGGTTACAGTGTTGTCGATAGTTAACTTTGGTTTCCCTTAAACTTGCGCTAACTTTAGCTTAGTTACCGTTTTTCGTATGAATGTTCTGCCGACGTGACAACATCGCATGGTTCTCGATCATACGCACTTGCTTGCACCGCCCACCTTTCTGGTATATCGCAGGTCGGGTATGATATGCAAAAAAAATCAATTTTGGATAGTTAGTAAATAAATGGATTTTACTTGTGCATTTAAATAATTTGGAAATTATTTTCAGTTAATCCTGTTGTTTTCGCTTGGTTTTTACGGATAAATGCGTGAATTTTGGAAATAATATTGTCGTTTAGATTTTCGCTTCGTTTTAAAATTCGCGTCGTATTTCCTATTTTCGAACATAGTTTTCATGCATTTTCGGCTTTGTTTTTGTTTTAGTTTAACGTTTTGCTACTAAACATAGTTCGTATATCGCTACAGTAAGCAATTTTCAAATAAATGCATATTTTTTATCGGACCTTTTGTTATTTAAGTAAAAATAGTGAAACATATTAGTGTTTTGTTTACTGTGTAGTGATAGAAACTAAAAATTGGATTAAAATTAATTATATCAAGGTAAATTTAATTGCATTTTAATTTTTCATTTTGATTTTTGGTATAGTAATTATTCAAAATACCTCAAACTGATAAAGTAACAGAAAAACTTAGATTAGTTAATAGAAAACGGCAGTTCTGTATTAATCGAATTACAGAGCTGTATATACAGGCAGTCTCTGCAATGTCAGATCCTTCCAAAGTTTCAGATTTTTTGACAAGATATGAAGCCCTGGAAGGTAATTATTACGAGTTTAAAGAATTACATAATGATTTAGTTTCGCAGATAGAACTTGATACGGAATTTGATGTAGAAGACGGAATTCGTAAACAGGTGGATGAATATTATTTTTCGATTAAAGCTATTTATGCTTAATTAACACCCCATCTGTTTCGAATAGTCAATTTGGCAACTGCTCAGTCACATGTAAGATTGTCTAAAATTTCAATAGAAAAATTTAGTGGAGATCCGAAATCGTTTCAGACATTCTTTGACTTTTTTAACTTGCCGATTTACACAAATGTTGCTCTTTCAGACATAGAAAAGTTTCAGTATCTTTTATCGTATTTAGAAAAAGAACCTCTTAATTTGGTTAAAACGGTTCCTTTATCGGTTGCAGTGGGCGATGCATAACAAACATAGAAGAAATCTTGGACTGTTTGGATCTCATCGGGTATTTTACAACTTTTGATCTAGCATCTGGATTTCAATAGATATACTTTATGCAAGCTAACATTTAAGAAATAAATTATCGGAGTCAAATTATCAAATTGCCTATGATCTTTTAGTAAAGAGGTATCAAAATAAACGTTTATTAGCCACAAGTGCTTTAAATTCTATAATGACTTTTGTTTTAAAATCGTCGAATGTAAAAGATTGAAGAAATTTATTAAATGCTTTCTCGAAAATTTGTCGAAAATTAACTGTATTAGGATTTGATACAATAATTGGGATTTTATTTTATTTAATCTTTTATTGCAAAAAATAGATAATCAAATTTGTACTCAATTTGAATTGGAACATAGTGGTGATACTATACCTACATATAAACAACTTTTGATTTTTTGGAAAATCACTGTAAACTTTAGAGACTGTGTATTGTATGCCAGGATTAAAATCTTTTTCTAAGCCATTTAACTCTCGATCGTCGTCGTTTTTTACAGCTCCACAAAATCGGCAATTATCTCGACCTACAACCCCTCCTTCGGGTTTGCCTAGGCAAACACAAAATTGTTGTTTGTGTAAAAATTCACATTCTGTCCTAAATTTATCGAAAAAACCACAAGTCAAAGGTATGATATAGCTAAACAAAACAAATTGTGTTTAAATTGCCTTTCCTCGTCTCATAGAGTCAAGGATTGCCCCTCCACTTTTCATTGTCGTCTTTGTAAATTCAGCCATCATACGCTTTTGCATTTTGAACAGCAACTGCCAAGTCAAAATACACCTCAAGTTGATCGACTAGATGTTGGGGTAGACTTACCTGTACTGCCCTCAACTAGTACTAGTAGTTTTTGTAATGCAGTCAATGGCTCCACAACAGGTGTTACTGTCGACCGCTTTGGTTGAAATTAAAGATTGCAGAGGTCATTTTCAAACAATTCGAGTGTTGGTAGATAGTGCAAGCCAGGGAAACTTCATTAGCGAAAAATGTTTAAATCGTTTAGGACTACCTCGCAGATCACATTCTGAAGCAATTCTTGGTTTAAATCAAATGCAATCTATGTCCTCCAAAGGTGTGACACACTGCATTATAAAACCAGTTGATAGTCTAAATCCAGTTTTCGAGTTTGAAACAATTGTTTTGTCGAAATTATGTGTGGATATGCCATCCATTCAGATTAATACTAAAGATTGGTTACATATTAAAAATTTAAAATTAGCTGATAAAAATTTCTTTTCGCCTAGTTTCGTTGACATGCTTATGGGTACTGAATTATTTTCGCAAATTTTGCTCTCTGGTAAAATTCCAGGACCTGGACTGCCTTTGACTCAGTTTTTGGTTGGTTGTTGTTAGGAAAGGTGGACAATCCTGGTAGATTTTCGTCACGTCGTTCATCGTTTTGTACTGTCGTTGAAAGTTCTTTAGAAAGAACATTGCAGAAGTTCTGGGAGTTGGAACAAGAGCGGTTAAAGTCCCACTATCTCCAGAAGATGTCAAATGTGAAAAAATATTTTGTGAAACAGTTTCTAGATCAGATTGTGGTAGATTTATTGTTTCGTTGCCTTTTAAGCAATCTGCTCCTGACTTAGGTAACTCATATGATAGTGCTCATCGTTGTTTTTTACATTTGGAAAATAGATTAATAAAAAACCCTTCGTTGTACAGTCCTTACGTAGAATTTATGAAGGATTATTTAGATTTCGGTCATATGAGCATTGTTCCTGAGTCTGAGTCAAAAAAAGGCTGGTATTACATCCCTCAAAATTGTGTTTTGAAGCCAGACAGTTCGACTACCAAACTTAGAGTAGTTTTCGATGCTTCTGCCAAGTCTTCAAATGGAATTTCGTTAAATGATGAGTCTGTTTTCCGGTCCTAAGCTGCAGCAGGATGTTAGTTCAATTCTTGTTAGTTTTCGTGTGCATAATGTTGTAGTCACTGCGGATATAAAACAGATGTATCGTCAAATCTTAGTTACTCCGGAACACCGAAAATATCAACGCATTCTTTGGCGTTTTTCACCTTAGCAGCCTGTTAGGGAATTTTCGTTGAATACTGTTACCTATGGGGTGAAATCGTCTCCTTATTTGGCTTTGAGAACTCTACAAGAGTTAGCTGTTCGAGAGTGTGATAATTTTCCTAATGCGTCGCGCATTTTGCAGCGGTCTTGTTATGTGGATGACGTAATGTTTGGTTGTGATTCCGTAAGTGAAGCTTTGTCGTATCAACAAGAGCTAATCTGCCTTTTATCAAAAGGTGCTTTTGAACTTAGAAAGTCGGCCAGTAATCACATTGATTTATTAAGTTCTTTCGCAGAAAGTGACAGACAAATTTCGCTTGATTTTGGCCAAGATAAACCTTCCTTTATTAAAGTGTTAGGGTTGCAATGGAACCCGTCCTCTGACTGTTTTTTCTATAATTATAAACCTTTGGATAGACCTTGTACAAAAAGAAACATACTCTCGGAAATTGCTCGAACATTTGATCCGTTAGGATTTTTGTCGCCTATTACTTTGTTTTCAAAACATATTTTACAAATGTTATGGTTAGAAAAAATTGATTGGGATGAAGTTCCTCCTAAATCTATTGTCGATAGTTGGAATCAGATTAAAATGGAACTGCCTATGCTGTCTAATTTTCGTTTATCTCGTTAAATTAAGCCTGATAATACTATTCAGTTGGAACTGCATGGGTTTTCGGATGCCTCAATTCGAGGCTATGCAGCTGTCGTATTAATACGTTGTAATACTAGCACTGGTGATATTTTCGTTCCGTTGCTTTGTGCTAAATCAAAAGTCGCTCCATTGAAAACCGTCACTATACCTAGGCTGGAACTTTGCGGCGCGGCTTAATTCTTAACCTCATAGATGAAAAACTTTTGTCGCCAACCGCGTGAGTCATATTCATGACACTTTTCCCCGTCTTTCGTGGCAATATGTCGCTTCTGAGTTTAACCCAGCTGACTGTGCATCCAGGGGTCTAACACCCAAACAATTTTTAAATCATTCTATGTGGTTTTCTGGACCATCTTCGCTGTCGTTATCGCAAGATCAATGGCCCGAGTCAGGTGACATTTTTGTTAAACCTGAAATGAAGGACGTTCTTGAAGAAAAAATTGTCAGCTTGATGTTAAACATTGAAGATACTTTTTTTGATCGGTTAATAAATAAATTCTCAAATGTGTCGAAAATATTAAAAATTTTGTCGTATATTGTAAAATTTACAAAAATTTGTCGAAAATTACTTCCCAAGGTCACAGGACCTCTTGTAGAGGCTGACCTTAATCACAGTTTGTCGATTCTCGTCAAGCATGTGCAAGTTTATAGTTTTCCTGAGATTTTTGATCAAATTTCGAAAAGACAACAATTAGCAAAATCTTTTCGTAAACTTGCCTTATTTATTGATGACAATGGAATAATTCGAGTTGGCGGCCGATTACGTCATTCGGATTTGCCGTTTGACTCAAAATTCCCCATGCTGTTACCTTGTAGTCATCGCTTGACAGAGTTACTTATTTTGGATACACATGGAAAATATTTACATCCCGGTTTTCGAACGCTACATCACTTACTGTTGCAGAAATTTTGGATTTTATCGGCTTGTCGAGCTATTCAACTTTGTATTTTACATTGTATTCGTTGTTTTCGTTCGAGACCCCAATCTTATGTTCCATATATGGGTGATCTACCCTCTTTTAGAGTGTCGCAAATAAAGTCCTTTTCGCATGTAGCTATTGATTACTGTGGTCCGTTTCTCATCACTATGGCCAAATATCGAGGTAGTAAGTCTCAAAAGGCTTATGTTTGTGTGTTTGTATGCACTGCCACTAAAGCTATACACTTAGAGCTCTGTTCGGACTTGTCATCAGATGCTTTCTTAGCTTGGTTTCGCAGATTTCGCTCGTAGAGGTAGAGTCACTGATATGTATAGTGACTGTGGCACAAACTTTGTCGGAGCAAATCGTCAACTTATGGAAATGTCTAAGTCTGCTTGTGGGACTCTTTCGATTTCATGGCATTTTTCTCCCCTGGCGGACCTACTTTTAACGGTCTAAGTGAGGCAGGTGTTAAATCACTTAAATCACATTTATTCAAGGTGGTCGGTAATCAAATTTTGACCTATGAAGAATTAAATACAGTCATTACACAAATAGAAGCTATATTAAATTCCAGACCATTGTATACACAAAGTAGCGACCCCAATGATCTTGCACCACTTACTCCTAGTCATTTTTTAACTTTAGAACCTTTAAATTCACTTTCAGATGATGATTTGTCTCAAGTTAAACTAAATACTCTAACGCGTTGGCAGTTATTGCAACGTATACATGCCGACTTCTGGAAACGGTGACATGTTAATTATTTAAACACATTGCAACAAAGATCCAAATGGATGGATCCTTAAATAAAAATAGAATTGGATACATTGGTACTTATTAAACACGATTCTAAAGCGCCATTGCAATGGAATCTTGGCCGTGTTGTCGAATTGCACCCGGGCAGTGACGGTCATACTCGCGTTGTTACGGTAAAGACAGGGTTATGACGTAGACCCATATTAATTGGCTCTACCTTTGGCGCAAAGGAAACCAACAGTTTTTCTTTTTTGTATTTATAGTTAATATTTAAGTAGTATTTGTATTCTTAGCTAACTAGCATTATAGTTTTTTTCTTTTGTTTTTTCGTATCCAATTTATTAAAATTTCAATTTAGTTTAGTTAATAAAAAACCCCATGGGTTTTTTGTTGCTCGGAAAATGTTAATGCAAGACGTTTTTCGGGGTTTTAGTTTAAATTTAGTGATTTGATTTTAATTTTCGGTTGGTATAGTGGCATCAAGTGGAAACGCTGTATGCCGGACATGCACCTGGATGCGCAGCCCTTTTTCGATCTCTCTGCAAAAATATGTCGTGCTAAGAGCAGTTCTCGTGGTCGTTGTCGCAATTTTCGCTAAAATTCTAAGTGCCTAAAAGCCATAAAATCCCATGATTTGTTGAATGGTTTCGTGTGGATCTTCTAGACATTAAAGCTGCAACGGAGGGCCCATCCATCGACTGGATTCATCACAAGTTGGAATCTGGTAAGTTTTCGTTTGAGCCACTCGTTCGCCATTTTTCGCATTTGGCGTTTCTCGTTTAAAAATGTATAATGGTAGGTGTAACGCCTAAATAAATAATAAATACAGTCCACTTCACATCTTTCAATAATTACACCACCTTATAACAATCTGCATAAACTATAAAAGGTTAGTCTTAGACCATAATACTTTATTAAAAATTATTATTTCTGTTAAGCTATTTATAGGTCAGAATTCCATTGGTACACAACTGCATTAATAGGTTCAGTGGTAGTGTTAAATATTTTAGCTATTTGGTAGATATTTCTACTGTATGCGAGAATTAGGACAAATATCCGACTTATGTTGAATAAGGATGTTCAACACCAACAACACACGACGAATTCTGTAGCGAGAGCTTATCGAACAATGAATACGAAAAGAGCCCAGGAAGATGGAATTGATAGATCTATTCCACTATTTTTTTAAAGCCACCCTTTTAAAGACTGAATTAGTTGTGCTAACCAGAACTAACCAACTTTAACACCACAACAACGACCTTCTATTAGTATGTATTGTTCATAATGTCCTAAAACGCATTCTTTCTCTATTTAAGTAATAACTTAGTAATCTGTAATAAGTATGTTAATTGGGAAAGATTTATTCCATACAACATCCGCAGAAATAAGGCGGGAGGAATTATGTACCATTTACTCGTATATTAAAAGACTCCGTATATGATTTGACAAGAAAATTTTTCCTTCGTATTTTTTTCATATCTATATCTTAACCATTTAAAAGTAACTGCTTTAATTTAAAATACAATATTGGTAAAATAAATGTTTATATAGTTGAATTATCGTTAGTAAAGGCAAATCGCCCTTTGGGGCTTGCTTTTAAATTACGTTTCATAAGATATGCGACGACAAAATCTAGAATTTGAAAAACACTTTTATCTAATCGAATCTTTAATCATCGAATCCCCTTGTTTCTTATATTATTATTAAATACTATTTTGCCATTTATTTATTTAAGTTAATAAAAAAGTTCCAAATCGCAAGTTGAAGCCGATTCAGTTAGTCACTTACCGAAGAACACAACACTCTTTTTGATTGAGCGTCGATGCTCAGTCGTTATAGTAATATTTGTACTTAAAATAATATTTGTTAAGGGATTTTAAGAAAAAAAATAAAAACTAACCTAATTATTTATTAAATAATATTAATTAGATTAAAACTTTTACCAATAATTAGTCATTTAAATCATAAATTACGAATTTTTACATGAAATCAGTGGTTTTTATTTTTTTCTAACTATAGTTAAATATAAACTTTACATATTTGTATGATTACTCAAAGTAGAAAAAAACAATTTTAGAAAATGGTCTTTCACAATTAAGCAATTTTGCAAACACTGTCTTGTATTATTGTATTAAGGTACAAAAAATAAATCATGCGCGCGTCAAGTCTCGCTCTGTGTAGACTTGTCTAGACCCCCAAGTCACGATGCTCGAGCACAATGCAGGGCGAAACAACACTTAGTTTCTAGTGTGCATTAAAAGTGTTTCGCTCTGCTGTCTCGCGCCTTGTACAGTGGCTTTGCGATATAACGAATTAAAAGTGGTTAACTAATTTGATTAAAAAATATAAAAACCACCCTACATTTATAGAATGCTAAAAACAAGAATTATAACAATAAAAATAAACGCCAAGATGCCTAAAGGGTCCCACAGATTTTCGTTCTTTTTAACCTTCTTAATCGCCAATTAAGATTACTCAGTCGGACGATTAAAACTTTTATTTCCCCACATTTAATTTAATTTTTAAAAGTCTTAATCACTGAAAGCAATTAATTTAATTTTAAACCGTCTTATCGCCGAGAGCTGCAGTCTTACACCGAAAAACGTAAATGAAGCGTGTTTATTTGGTTCAAGAATTTTGCAGCCCC
>JAHBCN010019331.1:0-16169 GCA_019359885.1 Listronotus oregonensis
ATATAATAATAATATATATATATATATATATATATATATATATAAAAAATAAAAAATATTATTATATATATATATATATATATAAATATAAATATATAATATATATATATATATATATATATATATATATAAATTAAAAATTTTGGAAATTTTATATGTAGGTAGGATGATATATTTTATTTGTCTCCAGATTAGAAGTTATTTGAGCAAAACTGAAATTTTGGACAGGGATTTTTAGCAGTTAGAACCAACAACCCCGTTTTTTAATTTCCCCCGGGAAAAAAAAAGGGAAAAAAGGTTTTTTTTTCCCGGACTACAAGGCTCTTGGGGGCAGGGTACTTAATATTGTCCTCGCCTGGGGAGAAAGGTTTTTTTCTAATTTCAAAAAAACAGGGGTTTAAAAAATTTTTTAAAAATAAAAATATTTTAACCATTTTTTAGTGACCCCCCCGGGGATGTAAAAACAACGCCAAAAGGTTCAAAAAGGGGAGATTTTAAAGAAAAAAACCAATAAAAAAATTTTAAAATTTTAATCCCAAGATGGGAAATTATTTTAGGCAGATAAAAGGTTTTTAATTGATCTAATATAATTTTTTCATTTTTTTACCCGGGGCCTTTTCGCTTTTTTGCATCCCATTTGGCTACGATAACGAGCCGGCCCTGATTAACCCCTTAGGCAAATTTTGACTGCGGGGGGGGGGCGCAAGGTTCAGGGGGGGGGGGCGCGAAACTGTTCCTGCAAATTATTGTAGCATCATTGCATTCCCTCTTTTTTCAACTGCCCGAAAATTTATTAAAACAAATGCGCGGAACTGTTTAAAGACCCCTGTTTTAAAAAAATTTTTTAAAATTTTAAAAACCCGGCGTAAAAAAACACTGTTTTGTTACTGAACTTTCGGAGTCGAGCGAGTGAGCGGGCAAAACAGCTCGCCGCGAGCAAATAAACACATCAACGACCCCGGGGAACCCCCGGCGGTTAAAGTTAATATACTTTGCCGCGCTTTTTTATTTGTTTTATCTTTTTCGTTAGTGTCGTTCCCGCTATCATATTTCCTTTTTGGTGATTGATATTTATTGTCCTTTCCTTAGTGTTTCCGTGTTTATTTAAGACCATGAGTAATAAGTAATAATGAAATAAAAGAAAAAGTTTTTTCGATAAAAAGGAAAAGTGGAGGAAAAAGACAAAAAAGAAAAAAGGAAAGGAAAAAATTTAAAAAATTTTAAAAATTTAAACTGGAAACATTTTTTATGGATCTGCGAAAGGAACGAAAGGGGCGAATTGCATATTGCCAGGATTTTTTCCCTGGCTTCCCCGCGGATTTTTCCCTTTGTTTTCCGTCCAACACTAGCCCTACAAGAAAAGCCGTCTATTCCGTCAGGTGACCCTGCACTGTAGCAAACAATTAATTTTCAGATTCTATTGTTAAAAAAAAACAAAAGAAAATTGTTTTTTCCGGATCGAAAATCAAATAAAAACAAAAAATTTCATTAAAATATGTTTGAGAGGAAAACTTTTACAACGATTGGATATCTAAACAGTTAAACAATATAATGAAAAAACTCTTAAAATATGTTTGAGATAAAGCTTGTTAATGTTGAAATGGTAAAGAAAAGTGTTTAGAATTAGAATACGGTCCCGTGTTTTGTGGTCCTTGCAAAAATGGGGGAACATCCAATCATTGAAAATTTTTTTGGGGAAATACGGTGGGGAAAACTTTTCACGATTGGATATTAAACAGTTACAAAATTGATATTAGTACTTTAATAGAAAATTAAGTTTTTAGTTTTGTGGATTTCCATTTCACGCAAAAAGAAATTTTTTGATCCCACTTTAAAATGAAAATTTTTTTCCATTGTATGCAGCGATCCCCCTGGGAACCCCGTGAAAAAAATACGAGTCACGCTTTTTTTACATTGGGAAAAACATAAATGTTTTTTGGATCTACAAGCAGATGGCAAATTTTGTTATTCAAATTGAATAAAGAATTATTGTGAAGATAAAAAGTAAAGTAAGCAAGCAAATGCAATATTGAAAAAAGAAAACTTAAGAAATTACAATACTGTTGTGCTTTTAAAACTCTGTGCTCGTCAAGTTTCAAATCGTTAGTACACAGCTACAAAAGAATTTTTTTTAAGTTCCTTTTTGGAAAAATGCTCATCTTGATAGTTGTGAGAAAAAAAGAAAAGGGAAACAGAGGCAATCAAAAAGATGCAAAGGACCCATAAAAAAAGAGAAGGGAAAAAAACCAAAATTTTTTTTTGAGGGGAAAACGAGGAATTGAGTTAGAGGAGAGATCTTAATACAAAATTTCAATTTATCCTTATAAATCCTATTTAGTATTTATTTTTTAATAGTACTGAATCTTTTTAGGTAGTAGAAAAGCTACCTATCAAAAAAGTAATAAAGCTGCCAGGAATAGAAACGACATTAATATGATATCTAAATTACGTGGCTATAAAGATTTATTTGCGTTTGATGAAATATCTTTAAATTATGTTACAGCCACTACATCTCTGAAAGAAACATAAAATCGACAAAAAATAGGAAAACGGTTTCGAACCTACACGAAAATAGTTCGACAATATCTACCTTTTCTGCAGTTTTGGGTAGTGATGTTCAGAAAAGGATCTTTACTTCCCAAAGAAATGTCCAAAATTTAAACTTTATTAAGAGCTGCTGCCATAATACGTAGTGTAATGGCTTTATGTCAACAAAATTGAATTTCCAACATGTACTTGTGAAAAAAGGTTTTAAAATGTTGTAAGGGTGTAAATTTCTTTTCCTGCAATATCATTATTAAAGATTTTAAGGAAAGAAATGGATTAAATTTACGAAAAATGCTACTAATGAAGCGCCTAAATAACTACTTACATATTACATTTTGGTCTGTAAAAAAATCTCCCACGAAATTGGACGATTTTTAAATTTGCAATGTAAAATATTCTTTAAGTATTTTATTTAAGGAAAAAAATTTCGGATGATGTAGTTTTCACCAAGAAAAGCGCAAAAAAAAATTCTAAAAATTGGTATTATTTGACATTCTATTTTAACTATTTACGATTTACATGTAATAAATTCATGCATCGCTTCAAGACGTTTACAGTGTTGCTAAACGGAAATATTATTAATTTATAATAAAAACTTTGCCGTTACCATAAGGATAATTTTCATTAAATCAAAAATATTTGAATTTCAAGCCAGTTACAAATATAATTAGGGAAAATAAAAAGCCCTTTAACTAACCAGCACTAATCATGACCGACCAGAACGGCGCATTTATAATAAAAAATTTACAATTTAACGAGAAAACCTAACCGGAACTAACCAGAACTAGATCATAGTTTAAAAGTTGTTTTTTTGTTTGGGGCGGTTTTTTTATAAAAAAAACAACCTTCAATAAAAAAAATTATTAAAAAAAGTCTGGCAACATTGCTTATTCAAGCAGCATTCAGACATGTCAAAGAATAGCTTCGTATCATCTCTTTATATGGAAAAAAAGAATTATATATTCCTTTTTAAAAAAGACCTTTAAGGAAGCCCTAGTTTATATTTAATGTATGTACTATATTTCTCAAATTTAATTAAAAGACACAAAGCATCCGAAATTTTTTTTGTTGCTAAAAATGTTTAAAAAATAATGAAGTGTTGAATGTATAATCAAAAAAATAACGAACCCCGTGGGTGGTGTTCTTTACCAGCAACCAATAAAAAAAATTTGAATAAACCTACTTATTAGGTGGGTAATTAATAACAATGATTGATATTTTTATAGGGGTTTTTAAATCTACCCACCTGTTTTGGATATTTAAATTTTTTTTTTTTCTAAACAACTTAAGCAGCCCTTAGATCTGCGTTTAAACCTGTTGATACAACTTTAACTACCTACTACACTTCCACCGGACCGTAAGATCTATGTAGTCGGCCGGCCCCTTTAACCCCAAGCGCGCAAAAATATGACTTTGGCCGTTAAAAAATGTTACTGACTCAATACTATAAAAGGAATCTAAAAAATTTTGTTTTAAAAATTTTTTTTAAACTTTGTTTCAATTTTACGCAGCATGTATGTTAAATTTTCAATAATAAACTTTTCTCGATTCCCTAAAATTACGCTACTAAAAATAACAATTTTGAGTTTCGTACTATTTTAAAAATTTAACAAAAAAATATCAGCTTCCAAATGGGAGTTGTTTTGAAGCCTATATTCACTTAACTAAAAAAATAATGATAGCATGAATATTATTAAAGATAGAGCAGGAAGTTAAAATACGTGTTTTATTGAAAACCGATTTTTTTTGGTTTTTCGAAATAAAAACTTGACCACTAAAAAATGTCGTAAAAAGTGATTTCGTGTACAGATTACCTTATTAAAGAATCCCACTAAGTCTGGTTTGGTTCTACGCCGGTTTTTTTCTCGATAACTAAGCGACTTTTCTTCCCAAAATTTTTCTCCACTACTTATCTCTTTTCGATCAAACAAGTGTGGGACATTCTAGGTTGCAGATTTTTGATTTTTCAAAGATATGAAGGAATGTGTTTTTTTTTAAAGAATCAATATGGTTACCTAGTTCAGGCAGCAATTTTTCAGTTTACCAGATTAATTTTGAATTATCTTAAGGAGGGCAAAATAGAGATGGGTAAGTTTTTAGATCATTTAAAGGCTTATGACTACTTGAATCGTAATCTACTTAAAAAAAAATATAATTCTATGGTGTTGGGGGTTCTGCTCTTATTTGGATTTTATTATAGGTATCTAGGTCATTGAACACAAGAAGTAGTCTTGGAAAAAGATAACTGTTTGTAAAAATCGAAATTTTTGCAAAGTATAGTGGGGATTTAACAGGGGAGCATGTTAGGGCAAATTTTGTTTATTATATTTATTAATTGTTTAAGTTTAGATTTTGAAACTAATAAGTCCAAATCATCTTCTAGTCCTATAGATTATGTTGACGATACTAATATATTAGTAGCAGGGAAGCTTTCAGAATTAACTTTTAATGCATCAGAGGTTCTCCATGACACGAAAATATGATTTTTAAAAAGTAAACTGCCATCAAACAAAGAATAAGCTAATATTGTTATTTTTAAAACAAAGCTCAGTAGACAAGAAATATCCGAAATAATAGAATTGGATGAAAAGGAATTACATGTCCAAGAAAACACAAAGTTTTTGGTATTTACATAGACCATTTTTTAGACTGGTCCTACCATATTGACCAGTTTGGAAAAAATTAATTAAAATATGATATTGTCTAAGCATTGCATCAAAATATAAAAAAACATCCTTACGCACACTGTATTTTGCGAATTTTGATCCCACACTGAGGTTTGAAATATTTTTTTGGGGAAGAAATTCAAAAGCGCAGGATCTTTTTGTCATACAAAAACGTAATTTAAGATTAATTTACAATATGTCATATGTACAATTGTGTGGGATTGTCTTTAAGTCTAAGAATTTAGTCTACTAACCATTTGTGCTTTGTACAGGGTGTCCCAAACTGGACGCGTTCTTATGGGAACAACCTTTATTTGAAGGGATAGAAAAAAATTAACCAAGGTGTCCGGAGCTCAAATTTAATGAGAAAACTACTGGCGCTAACAAAATTTTGCTATCTCTTATCGTTTGGCCACTAGAGGGCGTTTCTCAAATTTTATCGATTTTTTAAATGCCCCATAACTTTCTTATTAATAAAGATAATTAATTTTGATAAAAACTTTCTTGTTGCACTTGTTTTCGTAGAATTCATTGCGATAGGCAGATTTTTTACAGGGCCTTAGATTTTCTTGCACTACCCCAAAATTTTTTTTTTTATATGGATCACCCTATATTTTATAAGATTTTGAAAAGCTGGTAAAATTTCTAAATTTTGATGTATCACTTGTTATGGTTATCTTGAAAACTATTAGCAGTATTACGTTTAAAACTAAAATAATGTCCCAAAACAGAAATCGCAATTTGACTAATAAAATGACATAGGATGCTAACATGTGATGATTAAAGCCTTTTTAAAAGTTGATACGTAAAAAAGCAGTAGGCCGTGCATATCATTTTTTGTTTTAATATTTTAACACCCTTCTGAATAGTTGAAAATTGACAGTGGTACTTGATATTTTTTAAAAATTTTGGTATTTTTAGAAAGAAAAAAGTAATTTAAATTTAAATAAGTTTTTTAAAAAAGGTTTTGGAAAGTGTTAAAAAATGTATGAAAATTTTGAAAAGTTCAACATGCTTGAATGTTACATAGAAAGCAACAAAAATGCTCAGGCGGCAAAAAACTTATTTTCAAAGATATCCCAAAACGGCGCAACCATCCAGAGTGTATTTGCTAGACTTGCCCATAATCTTCAAAATTTTGGCTCTTTTAACAAACCAGAGAAAATTTAAATGCATAAAATCAAAATTTAAAACAAAAATAAAGTAAAAACTTTAACCGTATTGGGCCTTTATATGAAAATAATGGTAAAACTTCCACAAGAAAACTTAAGCAAGACTGGCATATCCAGAAGCAAAAACCACAGGTTTTAAAAAAAAAAAAAAACAAATTTAAGCCTTATCGGACCCGCAATACCATCATCTTCCCCCTGAGTTTTGATCGAAGAACTCATTGTGAATGGTTTTTTAAATAAAATACAAAATGAACAAATTTTGCTTTTAATTGTATTTGGTCTGACAGGCTCGATTAGTAGTACGGGCATATTTAATCGGTTTAATGATTACACTTGGTCCCAAGAAAGTTGCGACTACCCAAAACAGACAACAAGGAAGATTTGGCTTCAATGTGTGGGGGGGAAATTTTTTAAAGGACAATTCAATGGACCCTACATTTATGAAAAACCGCTGAATTCTAGACAATATTTGGATATTTTAAGGGACCAGGTTGAACCATTCTTGGAAGATATTCCCCTAGATCTGATACCCGGAGTCTTCTTCCAGTATGATGGTGCCGCTGCACATTGTGCAAGGACCATAAACGATTACCTTAATGTTCAGTTTGGTGAAAATTGGATGGGAAATCAGAGGGCCCATAAAATGGCCTGCCAGGTCACCGGACCTGACTCCTTTTTCTGAGGTAGAATTAGAAACCTTTCTTATAAAAACAATAATTTTAATAGCCGGGAAGAATTAGAAAAGGGGGTTGCGAGGTGCATTTAACCGAGTTCAAAATATAGAACTTATTAATGCAGTTAATGCTGTTAAAAAAAAATGTAAATTTGCGTACAACAAAATGGGAGACAATTTGAACATTTGTTAACATAATTTAAATTTTTTTTTTGTTTATTTATTATCGTTAATTAAATTCCATAAAATTTTATATTAGGATTAGGTAGATTATGTTTTTTGTTAATATTGTTGGTTTTTTTTTGGAAAAGTTTGTGTTTTAGATAACTATTAATTTAATATATTAACTATGAGTAATCTTATCATAAAACTTTAGATCTGTTGTTTTAATCATAACATGTTAGCATCCTATGTCATTTTATTAGTCATGGCAATGGTGATTTCTGTAGGCACATTATTTTAATTTTTTAAAAAGTAATACTGCTAATGGTTTTTTAAAATAAACATAACGAGTGATACATCAAAATTTAGGAAATTTTACCTGCTTTTCAAAAATCTTATAATATATAGGGTGGTCCATTAAAAAAAAAATGATTTTGGGGTGGTGCACGAAAATCTAAACGTCCTGTAAAAAAATCTGCCTATCGCAATGAATTCTACAAAAAAAGTGCCTTAAGAAAGTTTTTATCAAAATTAATTATCTTTATTAATAAGAAAGTTATGGGGCATTTAAAAAATCGACGAAATTCAAGAGACGCCCTCTAGTGGCCAAGCATTTAAAAGATAGCAAAGTTTTTTTAGCGCCAGTAGTTTTCTCATTAAATTCGAGCTCCGACACCTTGGTCATTTTTCTCTATCCCTTCAAAATAAGGGTTGTTCCCCAAAAAACGCGTCCAGTTTGGAACCTTACCCTTTATAAACTATTTTATTTTTTTTATAAAAATCAGTATAAATTTGACACTCACATTAATCATTTATTATAGTACTAGAACACGTGATATAAACTACCCATTACATAGATTAACTTTATCAGAACACAATGTGTATAAAAATGAATAATAAAATAAATTGGACACTGGAATTAAGAATGCCCTTAACGAAATAAATAATTTCTTGTAATTTGGAACCTTACAGTCCGCATGACTATCTGGATATTTAGAATGATTTAAATTGTTTATGAATGTGTGTTAGTATATGTAAATACTTATTATGTTTATGATTTTTTTTTGTTGACGATGTTTTATTTTATGTTTTATATAACATTTATTGCAATGTAATTTTGACATAAATAGAAATAAGTCAAAATAAATAAATAAAATTAATGAAATATATTGTATATAAATAAGTGTTTACCCCTTTTTGTTACATAAAATAATTAAAGTACTGTTTGTTTTACTTCTCTCCCTGCTTCTTCCCCCCCGGCTATGCTAAAGCCACCTACACCAGTAACGATTAAAAAAAATTGAAATGGAAAGTGCCGTGTTTGCTAAAACATACTTTTAGTATTAATTTTTTCATAACAACAAATGAAAAATGGTACTTGTTTGTCATCAAGGTCCATTTGGGGTAAATGTAAGTTGTTGGTGTATCACTGCCTTAAAGAAAATTTAAATGCAGATAGATATCTTCACATAATCCAATCAAATCTTTTCCATATCTTTAATGATGTTTTTTTAATAAAGTAATAGAGATTTATTTTTTACAAGATGGCACCTTTACTCATAACTTTCTTCAAATAAGAGGGTATTTAAGTACTCACTTTAGAAACCGTCAGCCGGAAACACATGGACCTATAAGGTGGCAGCACATTCTCTGGATTTAACACCTCCAGATTTTTTTGTTGGAATTTAAAATTTATAAGAAATTCATCTTAAACCTACAACAACTTATTTAAAAAATGTATAAACCCTTTGCAGAAATAAAACCATTACAATCCATTGTCTCTCCGCTAGCGTAGTAGTCAGAGTTTCGGCTCGCCACCCCGGCGATCCGGGTTCGATTCCCAGAGCCGGAGAGACACTTTTAGGTAGTAGTTATTTAAAATAACGTCTTTGGTGGCACCATCGCGTTGTCTAAAAAGGTGTTGTAAAATGCAACATTTGCATGTTTCAGTGCTTGGACAACGTTGACGGAACAAATGGGAATAAATGGGTTAAACACCGGAAAACCCGGCACTCACGGTACTTTGGTACTTAGGTTTATATATGTTTATTTATAATATGTAGGATATAATATACATATATAATAATCCTTCGGGCTGTCATAAAGATTAAAAAAAAATCATGATTGCCGTAAAATCCGTTGAAAAAAGATAACAACAGTAAATAAAATATAGTTGCGTTTTTTTATTATTGCCGGTATCTCATAATATCGTAAATGCAATAATATACATGTATTTCCGACAAATAGGTTATAATTCTGTAATGCCTGCCAACTAGGAAATAATAAGTTAGTGGCTCTAAATTCGGAGCGGCCGGCCGGACGGCAGCTTATCCCATTAAGGTTGTAGTCGTTTTGTCATTTAATAGCAATTGCGAACCACACTACCGTGTAATACAATGTGGGTACAAGATTATAGGTAGACTAATAATCTTCATTTTACGCTTGTTAGAAATGGTTACCATAAGGTGTTGGGCATTCATTTTCTTTAACCTGGGTGTAACACTTTTTACAGTAACAAGTTTATACGCGTAACGCATGAAAAAATCTGTAGTAATGTTCTGTCCCACCAAAAACACTCTTAATTACACACATAATGGGAAGATATTAGGTTGTTTATGTAATTTATTTAGAATAAAATGGTGAAAAGAACTGGGTAACACTGAGATAATTATAACCTCAAAAACTCAGTTTTGATCAAATTGAAACCTTCTAAAATAATACGATATGGTATTTTGAGTAAATATGTGAAGTTTCTACTCGCTCCGCAGTGGGTGAGTTAATGAGTAAGTCAATCAGTTAGTCCGTTAGTAAAACATGCAATTTAAAATCCAATATCTCAAAAAGTAATTGCTACAACATTTCCCACTTTTTTACAGGTAATTAGACCGTTTGTGTGAATTTCCGTACCAAATTACATACCTATATGTGTCACGATAATGAAGTTATGATATTCGAATGGTTAAGGCTAAAAATTAGTTTTTACTATTGTAGAAATGTCGTTTACCCCAATGTATTAAGTTGGCAACACATTCAGAATTGGAGCCAAGCAGGAGTCTGCTGGTTTCATGTGCTACGATGCCTATCTATTTATGTATTTTTATAAAATAAAAATCAGTAAAAACTTTTATTATTATATCCCAATATTTTCTTTTACCTATTTTTTAATAAAATTGTGAGTGTCATGTCAATATAACTTTGTAAACTAAAGACTATAACTTACATGTAGACCAGTGGCTCCCAAACTTTTTTCTTAGGCGCCCCCCTTTTGAAATTAGGAACTGCCCCCACTATACAAAAACATTTCTTTTTCATTAAACACTAATCTAATCTAATGCGAAGTATGCGGTGCTGCATTTTCTTAACAAGGTCGGAAATTCTTGGTCTTATCTTTGAAAGTGCGCAACCTAGGTTTTTTTGTTTTAATTTCCATTACAATAGAAAACCTTTTTTACATAAGGTGGTTGTCGAGAATGGTATGTAAAATTTTAAAACCATTATACCGATTAAAGGATAGATGAAAAGATGAAAGATTCAAAATGCAATAATAATTATCAAATCTTATTTTTCGCCACTGAGTCGTGTTTTTATTCGATAGCTTTTTGTTGCACTTCTTCTGGAAGGATGTTAAATTAAAATAAAGGATTTTGAAATTTTGTTCATCATTGTCATGTAAATTAGGAAAATATCTTGGAAATTCATCGAAGAAACCTTCGGGGAAAAAATAATATGTTGTAATCTCTTCGTTTTTAGCATTCGTCACTATTCCCAATAATGAAGCCAATTTCTAAAAAAAGGGAAAAAAATTTTTAAATTAAGTTTGAGTTTGCAGACGATTTTTTCATATATAAATCTTCTTTTTTTATTTAAAGTGATTTTTTCTAATTTTAAAGATAAAAAATTGTATTTAATTTTGTGATCTCTCGCGCCCCCCTTGATATTTTTTGCCCCCGGGGCCCCCAAAGGGCCCTGATTGATTGATAGTATAAACCCGGGGCAGATACGTGGCACGTAAAACGTGGCGTTTTTATTGTTAGCTGTTCTTTTGTCAAAAACAAACATGTATTTTCTTAAACGATTTGGCTGCTTCGTTTCGAGGAGTTGCTAATGTCCGCACAAGTTTAATAAATTTAATAGCAGTTAATCCTTACCTTGCATAAGAATTTGGACAAGATATTATTTGCTGCCGTAAAAACGCAACTTCTTTTAAACGCACTTTGCAGAAAACAATACTTAAATGGCAAATTATGCTTATGGTAAAAAATTTGATACTTCTCATAAAACTTGTTTAAGTTCCCCTTGACAGAACTTTTTTTTTCATACCAAATTTTTTTGAAATTTTTCCCCCAAAAAAAATACAAAAAACCCAATCAAAAAAAACGTTTTATTTTCGAGATATCATCAAAAACCCATAGTAATTTTAAATATTCTATCAGAGTTTCGTTTAAAAACTACCAATGTTGTGCAAAAAATGGAGAAAAATAGTAAAAGTGCAGTTAGTTTAAATTTAGATATCTTAAAAATAAAACGTTGTTAAGAATAATTGACTTTAGATTCACGATCAACGCCCAAAACAAACCCGGCATTGCCAGAAATAAAAAAAGGCGGGGGGAAGAATAAAATCGTATTTTATATTTCCCTCAAAAAACCCGGAGCAAATTTCGCTGGTGTTTATCGTTTTCTTATAAGATAAGATAAGTTTTTGGTAGTCCCTTATTCCCGTCCACTGACGAATATTTTTCAACCACGCTAACTTTTTTCTACATACACCTCTTCTTCCTCCTTCAATGTCACCTAGAGTGGTATCGCTCTCCACAATATGTGTCGAGATAACCGATTTTTTTCTTCTTAATATTTTCGAAAAGTTCTTGTTCTGCCAGTCAAGCTCTTTGAAGTACCTCCTCATTTCTCACATAATTGACCCAAGACATTCTTAACATTTGCCGCAGAATCCACATTTCAAAGCCTTCAATTTTATTTACAATTAATGCCTTCAGCGTCCACGTCTCAACACCGTACAGTAAAACGGACCAGACATGATACTTTACCAACCTGTATCTAAGGCTGAAATTTAGGTTCTTGTCTGAAAGTTTTTTAGTTTTAGGAAGGTTTTTTTCTGCCTGCTCGATTCTGCCCTTATCCCCTGATTGGGTAATTTCGTCCAAAGTTTTCCCAAAATGTGTGACTTGTTCTATGTTTTTTCCATTAAGATGTATTTGCGTGTGTGGTACATTATTTCAACTAATAATCCTAAACTTTGTTATGCTAATGTTAATTTTTAACCCTAGTTTTTGGCTTTCTCCATGGACCTGATTTATTAGACTTTGGAGGTCTTGTGCACTGTCTGCTTGTATTACGGTATCATCCGCATACGGGATATTATTAATAGGAATTCCGTTTATTCTGATACCAAAGGGACTATCTGAGACTGACTCGAAGAATGCTTTTTCCTAAAAAATTGAATTTTTGTTTTTAAAAAATACCGAATAAAGTTTTAAGAAAAAGTTTTTCAAAATGCAATTTTAAAACAAAACTTAACGCAACCTACATAAAATTTTTTCTTCAAAATTTTGCATTTTTCAATACTTTAAAGAAAAAACCCAAAAAAATGTATTTTTTTTAAAAAAAACCCAAATTGGGCTAAAAAATTTGGGAAACATTTTTAAAACCCCCAACCCAAAAGATAAAATAAATATTCTATTATAAATGTGAAAAACATTATAAGAGGGAATTTCCCTTTTTTATAATTTAATTTTTTTTATAGTTTTTCAAAATCCTTTAACACTTTTTTTATTAGTTACTTTCATTATTAGAATTATCATTATTGTCAAAGAATAAATATTCTATAATCATTATTTACTTTTCCCCAAGATTTTTAAACCCCCTTTTTAAAAAAAGGGGGTATATATTTCAAAAAAACCGTAAAAGTAATTTAAACTTACCCTTTTTGCAAAAAAAAAATTTTCCCTTTTAAATTTTTAATAATCTATTTTTAAAAAGCGAACTAAAAACCCTAAATAGGTCATTGTATACTTCTTTCCTTAACACCCCAAATTAATTTTTTAAACCCTTGATTTTTTTCAAATAGTATTTCCAAAAAAAAGGGAAAAAGGAAATTTCAATCTTAAAAAGGGTCCCCCCTTTGTTAAATTAGCCTTTAACCCCATTTTAAAAAAATAAGTATCAGCAGTTTTTTTCCCAAGCAACAGTATTTTTTAGGTTACCCTTACTTTTTAAATTTTTAGTCTCTAGTAAATCTTGGTTTTTATTCAGTACTTTAATATTAAAAAAAAAAACTAAATAAATAATTCAAATAAAAAAAAAAAATTTAATTTAAAAATATTTTTGAAAATAATAAAAAAAAAATTGTAAAACTAAGTGCTACAAAATTGTAGCAACCAAATTTAAAAAAAATTTTGTGTCTGGTTACCATTCGGTGGCACAAAACCTTTGTGATGCAATGTTTCTTTTTTTTTTAACCCTGTAAAGGTAATTTTATAAAATATCTAGTTGAAAAAGGGGAAATTTCCAAAAAAACAATTTAATTTTTTTTTTTTTTCTTCCTTCTTACTTGGAAAATAAAACTACCGAATCACCTTAAAGCTGCTACGCCCTTACCAGCAAAAAGATTTTAAATTTGAAATTGAAAATAACAAATTGTTTTTTTAGTAATAAACTCATACTCGTTAATAAAGATAGAACGATAAATTGGTACACCTTGCCATACCGACCGATTTTTTAAAAGGTATTGGAGGGAAACGGCCCGGGATTTTTTTTTGAATAGTCTGCCAGAATCTGGTACCCACATATTACACCACGGGTTCGTTGTACATTTTCTCATTTAACCCAAATTTTTATTCTGGTTTTAAAACTATTGTAAAATTACCGGGGGGGTAGTTAAAAAGTTTTTTTTTTTTTTTTAAAGTTTTAAAAATTGAAGAGACTTTTTACACGGGGGGCGTACGGAAAAGTTTTACTTTTCCCGCACCATTAGTGCGCAAAGTTGCTCTTTTGCCCGGGGTGCGGAAAAGTGAACTTTTTTGCACGCCGTGCGGAAAAATAAAAATATTAAAAATCTTACAATTTAAACAAGATTTTTTATGTATTTTAAAATAATTGTAGGCTATTTCATGCAATATACGAAAACCATTTCAAGGGGGTTTGTTTATTCTCTTTTTTGTTTGTTACTTTAATTTTTAATATATCCTTAAAACACAAAAAAAAAAAAATTTTTTTAATTTTTATAATAATAATAAAAAATTATGACAAAAAATCAACAATAGTAATCTTGGTGATTTTAACACATGTCGTTTTTTTTATGTTTCCCATATGAAAAGAAATTGCACAAATGAATTTCAATAAAAAAAAGCATTTTTAATGAAAACCCCATAAAAATTTTTTAATTAAAAAAAAAATCGGCCAAAATAATTATTTAAAATGAATTTTCCCGAAAAGGAGCTCCCAGATTCTATCCGGTTCCAGCAAATCCCTTTTTGAATTTTTTTTAAGAAAAAATTCGTAAAAAGTAAAAATCAATATAGTCAATTTCAAAAAACTGGTGCCCCAGAAAGGGGAAAAAAAAGTAAAAAAGGAAAGTGTTTTTGGGCCCTATTTTGCGGTTTTTTAAAAAACATATAAACCTAATACTTTAGGGAAATTAAGTATTTATGTTAAAAATGTGGCCTCAAAGTGAAAAAGGGCCTTGGTTTAAGTTATTTTTCCCAGCAACATCACTATTTAAAACCCAAAACGTGGGATAGGCCAAAAAAATCAAAAACTTTCAGCAAAAAAATTTCCCAAGATTCATGAAAAAGCACCTGATAATATTTCCTTCTAAAAAAATTTGCTAAAATTTTTTGTATTAGCCGGTGCTTGTAGGAAAAGAAAACACAAAAATAATGATTGACCCTGGAAAATTAAAAATTTTTGATGGGTGAAAATTCTGACAGTAAAAAAAACCTTTCCCCGAATCTTTGAGTGTCCGGTGAAAAAAATAACGGACTTTATCCCCAATTTCCGTAAAAATTTTTTTTGGAAAACCCCATACCCCCCCAGACGTTTTTTTCCAGTATAAACAAGGGGCATTGGGGCCCCGCAATGTGTGGGAATTAAATTTGGAAAAGCCTTCAAAAAACTTCATACCCAAAATTAAAAAAACCAAAGGTAATGCATATGGTTTTTTGTCGGTCCTCCGCATTGTTGGGGAAATCGGAGGAAAGGGAAATTTCCCAAAATTTAAACGACTTGTGGGCTGGAAAAAAAGGCGGTAGCTGAGAGCTAAATTTATGAATCCCGATCGAAAAGGGTTCAATAAAATTATTTACCATGGGAAAAACTCCCCCCCTGAGCTAAGTCAACCTTAAACAAGCCGTACAATAAGCGCTTCCCTAAACCCGCTAAAAAAATTGGGGTTTTTGCAAAATTTAAAATTTTTTTTAAAACTGTTCTTTTTTTTTTTTAAAAGTCATCCAAAAAAATTCCCCTTTATAAATATGTTGTTTTGGGTTTTTTCAGATTCCCCCTTTTAAAAAAAAATCTTCTTTAATATTGGTATTTTCCCCAGCTCGTAGAAAAAAATTTGTTTCCCAACGCTTGTGCAAAATGTTTAACGCGGCCCTTACCCGAACGACGCGAAAGCGGGCGGGCAACAATCAAAAATCGGGGGTAAAAATTCCTTTACACTTTTTAGGAAAATAATATTCTCCTCCGAAAGTGTTTTTTTAATTTTTTTCACAGTCCGCGGGGGCGGATTATCTTGGTACATTTTTACCCCTTTTTTGCCTATATTGATTTTTAACTTTGGAAAAAATGTTTTTTTCAAACTTTTTCTCTTTACTAAAAATTAGATACCTTTTATTGCTTATCCTTTTTTTTCAAAAAAAAAGTCCTTTATTTATACTTTTTTTGGGAAACCCCTTTGGCTCTTTTGGGGTTTATTTAACAGAAAGTACA
>JAHBCN010019332.1:0-16025 GCA_019359885.1 Listronotus oregonensis
TTAAGAGTCTATTCACTCGCCGAAAATGAACGCATTTCGGAACCAATTTTTTCGTATCCTTTTCGGATTTTTAAAAAGACGGTTAAAATTTATCGAGCCAAAGAAAAAAAATCTGAAAAGTCCTCTTTTTGCTATGTCTGTGCTGTAATAGATTTTTAAATTTTGACCTTGGTGACCCAAAATTTTAAATATTTGTTTATTAAAATGGCCAAAGTTTATAAATTGTTTCCTTAGTTATAAAGATTTATATCAAAAATTCATTACAGCACCGACACAGTTTAAAGTTTTAGCTTTCTAACCATACCAAATTTATAAGGATTAAAAAAAAATTAATCCAAATTTTATGATAACTTCGAAACCTCTGCAGCGCTTTGTAAAATAATTTAAATTCATCAATAGGCTATTAAGTTGGTGTCAGGGCGGAGTTACATAGAACAGGGTCGGGTTAAAAACTAACTTTATTTTAAAAATTTTAGCATTTCTTCATGTCTATCAACAGCTTGTGATATATTGTCTTGTAATAAAGCCATTATTTATGTTACTAATTTCTTACCGATTATTCTAAAGACAATTTAAATACTAGATACTATAAAATAGGTATTGAAATATATTTTTATTATACGCCTGTTTTGTAATACCATTTAATTGGCCTATATAATTTTATTTTTGTAGGGTTTTTTTATAAAATAGTGTAAAAAAAAAACCTGTTTAGTAGTGAGATTCTTTTAGGTAATAGAGTTAAAAAAATCTTATTTTTTTGCACCAGGCTTTAAGCGTTAATCCTAGAATTAAATTTTTTACATACATTTTACAAGTAATTTTACAACTAAAATAATTTCGGAATTTTATTTTTTCCCCTATATAAGAACTGCCAATTGGTGTGTCGATGTTCAATAGTTTTTTGTGGTATATTTAAGTAAAGTTTAAAATTTATATAAAATTAATTGAGCTATACTACAATTTTATTTTTGTAAGAAATACATTCGTTTGTCCGTTTTGCGCGTTACATCAGACGATCTACCTTTTACACTTTTTTTTTAATAAATTAAATTATAGTAAAGTAATATTATTTATATAATGGTTTGATTTCCTTTTTCGTCTAAGCGGCATGCCGACAATACGTTGGCAATAAATGAACAAAGGGGTCGGTTTTCCAAGAAAAATAAAATTTATATTCTCCCACTTTATTAAATGCATTTTTGAGCAATGAGGGATGAACTGGATGCAATGAATTAGTTTGATTTATTCAGCAGTAGATAACGAATTAAAATATTTATTTTGTCTTCTGTCCGAAAAATTGGTGTGAGTTGCTGTGTTTTTTTTTTTTTTAAAGTAAGTAAATCTTGGTTTACCCTAGTATATAATTTATAAAATCACTAATTATGGGTAAGTAAGCCATTAGATTTTATTATTTAAAATGTATAAAAATATTATTAGGTCAGTATAAAAAATAACATTTATGCAGTGTTTCTACGTAAGCTGGTGTCATATGGGAAACTTTGTTATTATTAAGTTTACGAAAAAAACTTATTCTTTATAAAAAGGTTTGTATGTTCCAAAACCTCAAATACAAATCAGAGATTTTTCAAAAAATGTGTTTTTTGTTCCAATGCAAAGTACCTTTACTTTTTTTTTATCTTGGGACAGTTCACGAAGGCTGATGCCTAAGTACTAACGTACCGTGGGTGTCTTCAGTGTGGTGAGAGGAAGTTTGTTCACACGGGACTTAAATTTTTGGAGATGGGGAGGAGAAGGAAAAAGTTCTGCGGGCAGCAGGTTCCATAGTCTTGACACTCTAGGGACGAAGGAACGAAGAAGCGGGGAAATTCGGGGCCTCTCAACTGAACTGTAAAAGGATGCATAAAAGTTGCACTACGTGTGGCTCTGTTGGGAGCTGCCAAAGAAGGAATTATACTGGCCAACTCCTCTGAGCAGAAGCCGTGAAAATACCTATAGAAGAGCGACAGATCCCCTACAGCTCGACGGTGGGCAAGAAGAGGAAGCCTTTCTGTGAGCGTTGGATCATTAATACGACGAACGGCTCTTCTTTGAATTGAGTCCAGAATGCTGTGTTGTAGGGAACGCGATTCCCCAGATATGGGAACAATATTCTAAAGAGGGTCTGATTTGGGATACATACAGAGTGTACAGATTGGAAGAAGAGAAATATTTTCTGGCTCGGAAGAGAAATCTAATCTTTTTTGAAGCTGCCGAAGCTATGGATAAAATGTGTTTGTGCCAGTTGAGGTTATACTCAAAAGTAACGCCGATAAGATTAAACGACTCTTTGTTCTGCAGAACTTGGCCGCTCATATGTGAGGGATGAGCATTTGCAGACTTTTTTCGCGACAGCGAACATGACTGTGTTTTCGAGGCATTAAACTGAACAAGATTTTTGGCGCCCCAATCCAAAATAAGTTTGAGGTCTTGTGAAAGGAATATCTGCATTGACCTGCGCTTGTTTTCGAAATCAGGATTACACGGTGGCTTAGGAAATTGAATACTAGAGTGGAGGGTTCTATCGTCAGCAAAACTATGAATGGGATTGATTGTGGAAGAGAGAAGATCGTTAATGTGTAGAAGAAACAGCGTGGGTGCCAGCACTGAGCCCTGGGGCACCCCAGCATTAATTTGGTAGAAGCTGGAGAAATGACCATCTACACTAACTGATATACGTCGATTAGAAAGGAAACTGGAAAACCAAGAGCAAAGCTTAGGTGAAAGACCGTAAGAAGGAAGTTTGTTAAGAAGCCATCATGCCAGACCTGATCGAAAGCTTTGGATATGTCAAGAGCAACGATCTGATTCACAAAAACTCAAGGGACTTGTTCCAGTTGTGTGAGACAAAGGAAAGAAGATCAGCGTGGATCTACTGTGACGGAATCCATATTGTCTATCATGTAAGATCTATGTTTTTCCAGATACTTTAAGATTTGGGAATTAATGAATTTTTCCATTACTTTGCAAACAACTGAAAGAAGAGATATAGGACTATAGTTGGAAGGGAGACTTTTGGATCCTTTTTTGGGGACAGGTTGCACACGTGCAGCTTTCCAACTCTCCGGAAAAATGCCCGTGTCGTAAGAGATTCGAAAGAGGCGAGTTAAGATGAATGCAAGCTCGGGAGCACATTTTTTTAAGACGATTGCTGGTATGCCATCCAGCCCAGACGATATTCTGTATGACATAATATGTGGGCGAGGAGAACTGGTAGAATTTTTCTGCAAAAACAAACATGAATTTTCGTTTGTGGTATTAGATCAGACAAGATTTTTGGTGCCCCAGCCCAATATTAGTTTAAAACTGGCTTGAGAAATTGAACATTAGAACGAATTGCATCTACTTTAGCACACTATGGATGTGATTTATTGTGGAAAGGGAATGAACGTCACTGTAAAGAAGTAACAATGTGCCGATACTTCGTTTGGAGAAACCCAAGCATTGATTGGGTGGGAGATAGAAAACTGACAATCTGGTATTACAGATACACGTAAATTAAAAAAAAAACAAATATCTAAGTGCAAAGTTAGGGAAAAAACTAAGGAGTTTAATTATATATATATATATATATATATATATTTACATTTTTTTTTTCTTAACCACAATAGAGTTTTTAAATTAGAGCCTGACAATTTTTTGGTTTTCTATAGCACATTTAATCCTAAACATGATTAGGTATCTAACTTTTTTAAAAGAGGATGCTATAAATTTTCTGCAAAAAAGTTATCGTTTTATCGCTGAGAGTCAATAAAATGTTATATTTTGTATTTTAACATCAAATTTATTTTACGTATACATGCTTTCTTTAAGAAATTAAAAAGTTATTTAAAAAAACACAAATTTTAGATTTTAAGTTAACTAGGCTAAAAACGCCATTGTGTTACAAAAGAAAACAAGGGCATAATCTTTATGTTTAAAACTTTATTATTTAAAGTAAAAATTATTTTATTTGTTTCAGAAGTTATTTTAAGAAGAAGTAAAAAATTCAAACTACTACTTTAATTTAGAACTGTTTTCGAGTTGGTGGATTTAAAATGTAACAGTTTGTTTTAAAAAGAGTAATTTTGCTCTTAAGCAGTTTTTAAGTTCTTTTATTTACTCTGTATATCCTAACTTTTAATAAAACTAACCACTGCAAATATAGTTTAATATCAGGCAACAACTTTATAAACAATTAAATTTTCCACAATTTCAAATAAAAACGTTTCCCATTTGTTGCAAATTGAATGTACCACACTGTATGTAACTCTTTTTTATGATGGTAGAAATACGAATATCCTTCCCTTGGTATAGGTATTTATAATCCATTTTCTTCCTATCATCTAGTGATTAGATATGGTATTTTTATGTATTGTTTTATTAAAAATTTAGTCAAATCTTTTTTTTTAATTCTTGTATAATACTGAAAATACACAAAGTCAAATAAACAAACGATGTTACTTTTTTTAGTTACTACACCCCTACACCCACATTTATTCTTACTTCAACATTTTTAACCTTAATGTACTTTGTACTTCAAAATCAACTTTATTTAAAAAAGAACAGCATTATATTATTCCTTAAATTGAGAAAATAAGGCAAGAACCAAAAAAAACTATTATGTTTTTTGAAAAGTTGACAGTAACTAATAAAATTAGAAATATTTTAATAAAAACTGGTACCTATTAAATTAAGACTTTAAATTTTCTAAAACTTTTAAAATATTTACAACTCTCGTAATGATGCAATTTTCACGATTTGAGTTTTTTTTGTTTGTTAGGTATGTCATTAAGCTCCTTTTTCTGCAAATAAATGTTTGTTTAATGAAGGCTTTTTAATTTCCTTTCAATATTGTTTCCTTCCCCGACCAAATCCTTGATATCTTTGAAGAACACTTCAAAACATGGAAAAAAAGCGCATATAATTTAGTTATTTAAGGAGACACCGAAAAATTATTTACTTAAATTAATAAAATATTTGTCAATAATTCAGTTATATTAGTTAAATAACACATATTTTTTGAGAAAACATTACTTAAAAACATAAATGAAGTATGTGAAAAATAACATAACATTATATTTTTTATAAACTTGATATTATAAACTTTTAAATGGGTATTTTTTACATTTTAAGCTACCTCTAAACTATGTTACCAAAAAGAATAATACATAACTCTACTATATTGTTACAAGTAGAACTTTTAAATATCAGTATATGATAATTACATTACCGCACTACTTCCGTAGTTTTGCAACGCGGAATATAAAATAATTGGATTGCTAAAGAGATTAAATAAATCTTTAACACCCTTTATGTCAAAAACAAAGGCCTGGCGGACTCATATGTATACGAATCTTTTTTATTAAAAATAATCAAAAGTCATCCTGTAAAATATCGAATATTTATTAAAGAACGCCCTTTACATATTTTTTACATTATAATATACATTTGGGTTAGTCACATAAAAAAAAATATGAAATAATTTAAATTTGAAGTTTTAGGTAAATATCGGAAAATGTAGCGTAACAGAAGCAAAACGAATAAATTAGCCAATACTTTTTATTTAGAAAATTTCCAAATGATTGTGTCTTTTTACGCCATCCAAATATTTAACCAATAGGATAATAATTATTAATTACATTAGGTACATATTTACAAAAACAAATATTCATATTACTCTTTATCCACCCGCCGCGCCGTACTATGCAATCGAAAACATCATCGCATCGATACATCGGATTTGGAAGAAGCGGGTTTTATTTTGTGGAAGAAGCTAAATAAAATATAATATTTTTAATGCGGCTATAGGAAAATTGTGGTAGTGGGAATAAGCAAGTCTCCGCCCATCGTCTCCGCGTCCTTTCCCCCGACCTATGAAGGCGCCCTGTTGAGTGTAGCGTAAATAGTTTCTTAAAAGATATTAAAGTTGATAACATAGACCAGATAGTTAAATTAACCTCCGAAAATTTTTAAATAAATATATTTTCTTTAAATAAAAAGCAGCACATTTTCCTTTAACTAAAACAAAAAGTACCACCTATTAACCAATTTAAAACATTAAATACATCTACTTTTACACCGACATTGTTATTTTTAAAACAAACTTTGCTTTTTCGGGATGTTTTTTAGAGTCTATGTATAAAAGTGTTTACAAAAATTATAATTTATGTATATTTCTGAAAGTACAAGCGTCACTTTTGTGGGAATTTTTATCTCCCGCAAATATTTGATGATGTAAAAACCTGCTGATGGCAATGAAAAAGATTAATGCACCTACTGAATCAAAAGTTTATAAATTTAATGTGTTTAAACGTGTATTACCGTTCTCTTTTGAAGTTCTTTTATCTGTTAAAATCCTGTCAAAAAATGGCCAAGTAGTATCGTTTTTTTTAAGTATTTTGGATAGATTAGCAATTTTAATGACTTTGACCCTAAAAATAAATATCAAATGCGCTTTCAGAAGAGTATAGAACTTGTCACAAATGATATAAAGCAGATTTTCTTACTTTTTTTTAAATTTACAACCAACTATACAGTTTATTACAGAGAATATAACATTAAAAAAAATAACAATATATAACTTTAACAAGAACTCATTAATAAAACATTTAAATTAATTTCAAATATATATGTATTTTAAACAGTAATAATTTTTTTTTAAATTCTTATTGGTAGATTATTGTAGGTATATTTTTATTTCGTTATGGAGTATTGATCTCATTCTAAAATTACTTTTAATTTAAATTATTTCTAATAAATCTGTTTGTCTAGTATTATGCCCATGTAAGTTACTAATATTTTTAAGTATGATATTTGAATTTTTTTTTCTTTATTTCAGGGAATGAATGAATATACATGTTTTTAATTTATATATATGATTAATATTAAAATAATTTTTTGGTTTGTACAAATTAATTGTTGGTTCAAGATATGGTAATTTATAAATACATTTAATAATTTTATTTTAAAATATTTTTAAAGGTGTTAATATTTTTGAGTTTGCTAAACCCTATACTTAAATTAAATATTGTAATATTAAGTGTACTAAACTATAATAAATACTTTTAAGCAATTTTAAGGGTATATAATACGAATCTTAAACAAAATTCCTATTAAAGTTAATAGATAATTTCGAAGATAGTCTATATGTTTTCTGTAACTTAAAATTTCATCAATATATAATCAAAAAAATTTTATACTAGTAGAATAATTTATTTTTTTATTTTTAAATGATATATATGGTATTTTATCTTTTATTTTTTGTTTGATAATAATTATGTAGGACGATTTATTTAAATTTAAAGATAGTTTATTAAATTGTAACCAATTAAAAACAATGTTTAAATCATATTTAATATTGTCTTGAATTCCACTGTTACTGTTAGCAAAATATACGACGGTTGTATCATCGGCAATCAATTTTATAGTACCTCTTAATTTTAATAGAGGCATAGAATTTACATATATAAAAAATAGTACTGGGCCCAAAATAAATCCTTGTGGTATTTCACAAAAAAATATTTTTGGGAAACTAATGTTTTTTTAAATTTTAACTTGCTTTCTGTGTTTCAAATAAATTGCAAACCAACAATGAATTTTTTCTCGTATTTCCATATTAAATAATTTTCGAAGTAATATATCATGATTTACAGTATCAAAAGCTTTGCATAAATTTAAGGATAATAGAGCACATTTCTTATTCTGATATATATTTAATTGAATATCTGTGGTAAGATCTATTGCTGCTGCTTCTGTATCACTAAATTTACAAAAAGCATATTGATTTTCCGAAAGTAGTTTTTCATTTTCTAAAAAGTTAACTAATTTGGTATTCATGATTTTTTCTAAAATTTTTGAAAATACTGATAAAACAGAAATGGGTCCATAATTATTTGGGTTACTAGATTCACCACCTTTAAATATAGGTGATACCTTTGCTAATTTAATTTGTTCTAAAAAAACAGATGTTTTAAAAGATAATTCTACCAAATGTGTTAGAATTGGCAATAATTCAATTTTGACTGTTTTAATATCTGTAACAGTAATATTATCAAACCACATGTTTTTCTAGGATCTAAATTATCAATTATTTGTTTAATATCTTCTTCACTGGTAATTTCATTTTCTTTTAAAAACAGACTTTAAATTTGGTTTTTCTTCTGGTATCGTCACTAAGGGAATTTGTTTTGATGACTTTGGACCAGATTTACATTTTTTTACTTATCATTTGTTTATTTTTAATTTTGGTATTATTTAATAATTAATTGTCAATATTAGATTTGTCACTTTTAGATTTTGCTGTTAGAAGTAAATTTATATTTTCCCAATTTTTTTTTCATTACCACTATCAAATTGTTCTTTGTAAAATTTTTGTTTTACTGATTTAATTTGTTTTTTAAATAGATTATTAATTATATAAATTTAAAATGTCAATATTTTCTTGATATTTTTTTTGCTGATAATAGTTGTCTCTAGTCTTAATAAGTTTAGCTAATTCCATGGCTTATAATTAATTTTTTGTTTATTCAAAACTTTATATGATTATTGTTTAAATATATTAATAATTTTGCCATAATATTTATTTGTATCATTAAATTCGTATTTTTTGTCGTTTAAGAGATTAAGTTGTTTTCCTAAATTATATATATTAAATTTATTGACAAAAATATATTCAAATCTTAGAGTTCTTATCCTTGATTTTATGGCAATGTCTATCACCTGATTTTATGATCGCTTAACGGGCTATCCAAAAATTTAATTTTTACTTCCCTTGGTGAATTTGTTATTATATGGTCTATAAAAGTCCTACTGTTTTTTGTTTCAGATGATGGATTATTTTATTACATAATTTAAAATTATTTGATTAATAAAAATCCTTACTGTTTTCTAAAATATTAATATTTACATCGCCGATTAAAAAACAGTCCAAATTTAATACTACTGAACGTTCAAGTTTTTGATTTAGAAAATTTATGAAGTTTGTATTTTTATCGTTTGAGGCTTATATATTGCACATAGAAGTAAATCATTTATTTTCATTTTTTTTATCATTTTAAAAATATTATTGTTTTTTAAAAAAATACCTTATCCACCACCAGTTTTTTCCCTTGTTGCAAAAATTAATGTAAAGTCTTTTAAATAAAAATATTTTTGTTCCTCTTTCTTTACTCATGTTTCTGTAATAACAAGAATTTTCACATTTTCTTCCCATATTAATATTTTCAATTTATGTATCTTATTCCTAATTGAACGTACATAAATATAAAGAAATTTTAAAGCATCCATTTTTTTACTATAACTTAAAATATGTATTATATATTATTAAGAATAATTAATCTTATCTCTATATTCATTAATTCTTTTTTGATGTATTGGACATTTAATACTAACAGTTTCATGATAAGAGATTCGGTTTGTTTTTTATTTTTCATTGTGTATTTGCAATTATTACACTATAAGCTTTTTTTTGTAAGTTGTTAATTTTTTTTAATTACCTCCAAATTTTCGTTATTTTAATTTTTTTTAAATACTCCATTTTGTTGTACATCTCAATAATATGTGTGTTAAGAAACATATTTTCTTCTTTTAATTTTTCAACATTTGTGATTAAGTTATTTTCTTTTATACAAATAGGACATCTCTATTCTTCCTTATTTTTCTTCATTTCTAAAGTTTTTTTCTTTGTTAACTTGGAACAATTTAAACAAAACCATTTAAAATAGGAAGAGCATCCAATAAAAAAATATTTTCTTGCTAAATTCTAAAGAACAATTACCACCTTTTTTGAATGATTTTGGTTTTCGTCTATATTTTAACCTAAAGACGTTTGCGCTTTTCTTTTATCTTGTAAGTTAATTTCAAAAGTTTTAAAAAATTTATAATACTTTTGATCTTTTGGACATTTCAGTGATAAAAAACAACTTATATCATCTGAATTTTCATAATTTTCATTTACTCTGTATCTTAAATTACTGACTTTGACAATGATGTTTTCTGTCGATTTTTGTTACCCATTTTTTAAACTAACTTCTTGTACATTCTTTTACTTATTTGGAATCTTTATAACTTAAAGAACCTTTTCCTTGTATGCAATTTATTTTTTGCTAAATAAAAAAGGAAAATTTTTGCTTTTTTAAATTGACAATATTTTAAACATTTATTTTACATATATGAAAGAAGAACTTAAAAGACTTCTTTTACTAGGCAAATCCCAATTTATTGTTTTTGACATATCCAAAGCATTCCAAGGCTTTTGACCAGGTCTGGCATGATGCGCTATTTAACAAACTTAATATAATCCCACGTTGTACCACCAGAACTTTATATCTGGCTGTTCAGTTTTGTCTCTAATAAATGTATAAGTTACTGTAGAAGGCTACCTTCTGACTTTTACTAAACTAATACCAAGGTTCCGTTTCTTTTCTCTTTTAAAATCCACTTGAAGTTTGGCAGTTACCTTTAAGTCTAATATTTAGTTTTTTAGAACAGTTTGTGAGCGTAATTTAGAAAACCAGCTAAATATAATAAAGATACTGCTTTCGAGTGATCATAAACTAATATTGGATCGGGGCACCAAAAATTCAGTTTGGTGTCTCAAAGAAATAGTTTAATATATACTGACGGTGTATATTGAAGCAAAAATGCTTATTACAAGAACAAATATTAAATTGCCTGCGGAAAAGTCTATGCGGTTTTTTTTTACTAAAGTAACAAGTTAAAGATTTTATTACGTCTAAAACAACGCTAAGAAGTAAATAAAAAATATATCTTTTTATAATCGTATTTGGTTCCGCAATAGCGCTTTAATTTCTTGTTTATTATTGGTGATGTTTTCTTTTTAAATCCGAGTAAACCAGTGGTTCCCAAACTGGAGGGCGCGCCCCCCGGGGAGGCCCAAAGCAGTGTTAAGAGGGGCGCGAGAGCTCAGAACAATTAATACAAATTTTTATCTTTAAAATAACAAAAAAATCAGTTTAAATTAAAAAAGAAAATTTATACATGAAAACGTAATCTGTAATTTTTTCTCATTTCCAAAATTGGCTTCATTAATGGAGAATAGTGACGAAACTGCTAAAAACGAAGGGATTATGGAATATATGCTATATATCCCATCTAGAACGTCTCTTCGATGAATTCCAACAATATTTTCCTTATTTACGTGACAATGAGGAACCTAAATTTTTGCTGAAAATCCTTTTTATTTTGATATAAACATCCTTCCAGAAGAATTGCAAGAACAAGCAATCGACTGAAAACACGACTCTACGACATAAATTTAAAAATTTGCTGATTACTACATTTTGGATTAAATATCATCCATAATTTAATCGCGAAAATGGCTTTGAAATTTTACATATCATTTTCGACAACCTACTTATGTAAAAAACCTGTTTTAATGGAAATTAAAACAAAAAAACGAAGCCGGCTTAATGTTGCTGGTAACCTACGTTGCGTACTTTCAAAGATAAAACCAAGAATTTCCGACCTTGTTAAGGAAATGCAGCACCATACTTCGCATTACATTAAATAAGTGTTCAATTTGCCAAAAATACCTGGCATTCCTTATTTAAAAATTTTCTAATAATAAAACTACAAAAATTACTCTTATGTTAATCAGACGTGCTCATAGAAGAACATGGGACCTTAAACCAAAAATGGTTTATTGGTTATATACCATGGTTGTGAGGCCTATGTTAACATATGCATCACTGGTATGGTGGACAAAAATGCGACCAAGAACTGCTGTTACAGAACTGGCCAAGGTACAGAGACTTGCGTGCTTAGCTATAACAGGAGTAAATAAAACAACCCCAACAGAAGCCATGGAGTGTCTCTTAGACCTTCCACCACTTAATCTCATAGTGATGGGAGAGGCAAAAAATGAGCTTCTTCCGACTGCAACAAAAACCAACTGGTGTCTACGCTAGTTTGGGACACAACATAAAAAGTCAGGTTGGCGGCAACATCCTGGACGAGAGAACAGACCAGATGATTCCCCAATACTAATTCAACAAAAACTTTGAGGTAAAAATTCCAGATCGAAGTAAGTGGCCGCAACTCGATCTCCCCGGCACGGTTGCAGACATCATCTGGTATACGGACGGTTCCAAATCCGAGCAGGGAACTGGAGCGGGCGTGTACAGTGAAATGAGGAATTCACAATTCTCCATTCCAATAGGAACACACACTTCTGTATTTCAAACAGATAATAGAATATATGCTTTACTGCACTGTGCGAAAGAAAACAATAGGAGGGTTTATAAAAACAAGCGGATCTGCATAATAACAGACAAAAAACAAAAGTGTTTATTACACATATAGCTAAAAGTGACATATAGGCGCGGAGCCTGAAGTATCTCCTAACTACTGTGCCTCTAATGTTTCAGGAAAAAGAAATAACGGTTTTTACCTAAAACGTTAAATATCACTGGGGAACAGCAAAAATGTTTCCGAAACCAAAATACCAAAATCTTATTTACTTTATTATATTAATTAATAAATCTATCTGGCAAAAGTCTCAGTTGGCTCTGGTTTTATAGATACCTGCTAAATATAATTTTATCTACCTACCCTTAATGTATGGGACCATAAAATTAGAAGTACCTGGTTTTATTACATCAGGTGTACTTTATAAGGGTTATGAATACATGTAATATAAATCCTATAGTGTTAGTTAGTTGAGTTTCAACCACCAGTTGATCGAGAAGTGTTCGTATTTGAGAAATTAAAAAGTTTTTTGATAACATGTGCGAGTTTGTGTAAATAAGCCGGACCATTTTTGTTATATATGTGGTGAAGTGACTTTTGTGAAACAAAACGTACTCTTTAGCCCTTTAATAAAGAAGGCTTACCACTTGTATTTTGGCTGCAAAGTTGGAGACCAGGATAAAAATTGGGCTCCCCATATCTGCTGCAATAAATGTGCGTCAAACATGCGAGGCTGGCTAAGTGGAAAAAGCGTAAGATGTCTTTCGCTATTCCTATGATTTGGCGTGAACCGAAAGACCACATTACCGACTGCTACTTTTGTTTGACACCTTCCATGAGAAAAGGCCTTTCCGAAAACAAAAAAGTCTGCGATAAAGTTTCCAAATTTACAATCCGCCATACGCCCGGTGCCCCATAATGACGAGTTGCCTGTGCCCAATCCACCTCAGGAATATACGCTTGACTCTGATGATGATGAAACGGAATCAAACGGTAGTGTGCCGGAAAATGTCGCCGGTCCATCCACTTCGCAAGATTCAGATTTTGTCTGTGAACTTCCCACTAAACAACCCCACAAAATAAGCCAAAGTGAATTAAGTGACCTCACGATTACAACAATGGAATTTACTTCAAGATAAAGTAAAAGTTTCAGTGTACCGAAGCCGCCAGAAAAACTTAACACCATTTTTTAATATGGAAAACAATTTGGTAGCCTGTAGGGACATTGAGGGACTAATGACAGCTTTAGATGTGGACTATGAATCAAAAGACTGGAGACTTTTCATTGATTCCTCAAAAGTAAGTCTTAAAGCTGTGTTACTCCATAATGGAAAACAAGTTGCCTTCGAAATTGGTCACGCAGTCCACATGAAAGAAACTTATAGTAATTTAAAACTGTTACTGGAGACTATACAGTACGAAAAATATAAATGGCAAATTTGTGGGGATTTGAAAGTTGTGGCGATTTTGCTTGGAATGCAGCTATTATACCGGCACGGAGCACGATCGGATCACTACAGAAGGAAAGTTTGGCCCCCGGGAGGTGTCTCTTGAGCCAGGAAAGAAAAAGAACCAGCGCGCCATTAGTTCCCGCAGAAAAAATTTCTACCACCACTTCATATAAAATTGGGACTTGAAAAATTTTGTAAAGGCCATGAACAAGGAAGGTCGTGCTTTTAGTTATTTAAAAGAAAAGTTCCCTTCAATCAGTGATGCTAAAATTAAGGAGGGAATATTTGTGGGTCCCCAGATTAGGAAACTTTCGCAGATGAGCAATTCAATTCCGTACTTGAAGGCAAGGAAAAAGACGCTTGGAATGCCTTTAAAAAGTTGCAACAATTTTCTGGGAAACATAAAAGCTGAAAACTATAAAGACCTTTGCCCAACTTCTTTCTTGTTACCAAAACCTAGGGTGCAATATGTCCTTGAAAATTCATTTCTTGGATTCTCATCTGGATTATTTCCCGGAGAATTGTGGAGCTGTAAGTGACGAACACGGTGAGAGGTTCCACCAGGATATTTCAAACATGGAAAGAAGGTATCAGGAAAATGGAACTGTGAGATGTTAGCCGACTACTGCTGGTCTATTACGAGGGATAACCCAGAGGCTGCTTACAAAGGCAGGCTAAGAAGCGTAAACTGAATGACTAAATTTTTTTAATTTAATGGTAAAAATGTGCTATTAAATTGCTTTGTTGAATCAACAATATTATTGTTATTTGTATTTTGTATGTTCACTGATATACCATGAATTAAAATTTGGTGAAAATAATGCTGATTTTTTTTTGCTAGCCAACTAAAATCTTTAATAGATATTTTTTAGTTACTTGGGTGTAGTTGAATCTAAAAACTTGGGTTTGTTCAGGAAACAAACGAAAAGTTGAAATTTGTTCCCCAGTGATATTGTTAAACTTTAAGTCAAACTATATTTTTATAGGTAGAATGGTGACTTCTTTGGGTTTATATATTGAGATTGGAGCTATTGCTATTTGAAAAAAATTTATAATTGTATCCAAAGACTTTTCGTTTTTAAATTTTTAGAACGAAAAGAAGCTGAGAAACTAAAGAACTTTATTTTTTTCTGGTCTAAAAAATTTATGATCCAATTATAATAACAAAATGTTTACGCTAATATTAACCAATCTAGGGGCACGGTAGTGAGCCAGCCCAAGTTCCGGCCTGACGAATGCAGTATGTTAATTGCACAAAACGTATCACTGTGTTTTCCTCCTGTGTATCATACCTTCGTTATCGTTTCGTATAAAAGTATGGGATTTAGGATGTAAATTCACATAGGTATTTTAACAACCGGTAAAAAAATTAGGTTATGTCAAGTGATTTCCGCGATACTTGATTTCGAAAATCGTATATTTTACTACTAACTGACTGATTGACTGTCTGATTGGCTTATTGACTAACGGAATGACTAACTTTGACTCATTGAAATAACGGCATACTTACGGAGAAGGTAATATTGTATATTTAAGGGGTATTTTAGAAGTTTGTCATCTGATTAAACCTGAGTTTCTATGGTCATAATTGTTTTTCAATTTTAAATACAGAAAGGTTTTATTCACTAAAAAAATGCTACATTTAAGCTGTCGGACTTCAAATCTCATTGGAATCCCCAAAGTGGAGGATATTTGAATAAACTAATTTAAGGGTTATAAAATTTTCTAGCGTTTAGGAGAATTTGTCAATGCATACGCAACTGTTAATTTGATCTAATACCACTTAAATTTCATTTTAGCCAAAAATGTGTAGTGTTTCATTTTTTTAAGTTTTGGTAAGCCGTTTTATAAACAGAACGTTGCAGAAAAGGCCGCTCTAGCACCGGGTTATTTGCGCTTCCAATGTTCGTTGGTACCATCTCACACTGTTGCCTTGGTTATTGGGCATTTTGCCTTAAGTTCTTTTGAAAATTGAAATTACCGCCAAAAATAAGCCAATCATACTCAAATATAAATTTTTATGCTTCCAGTTTGCTCTACCTGCTAGGCACCTTTCTCACCGTCCAACATTCTAGTGATCACATTAGTGACGTACAACGCAATTTCTCTGGTGACTGAAGAAGTAGAAAGTTTTTTTTACTAATATCCTGTAGGCAAAAATGTATATATCCCCTGGTTTATCACGGCCGTAAAACCCCGTACTACTCCGGTTTCAAAGTATCGATAACAGACGGTGCGGCGTTAGTGTAGAATTTCGTACTTAGACACATAACCACTGCAAGCGCTGAAACCGCTGTTGCAAAGCGTAGGATTCTACTTACTTTGAAAGAGTGAAAACAGAGATCATGTTCGCCGCTTAGACCAAAAAAGACCGTAAGATTGGAACAA
>JAHBCN010019333.1:0-16016 GCA_019359885.1 Listronotus oregonensis
TTTTTAAAAAAATAAATGAGGTTATAAACTCTTAAATTATAACATGATACATTGGGGAAACCAAAAAAAAGTTTTTGGGGAAAAAAAAAAGGGGAAAAAAAGTAAAGGATGATAAAAAAAAAAATAAAAATTGACTATTGGGGTCATATTCTACAAAAAAAGTTTTTTTGGGAAAATTTTTTTACAGTTTGGGGAAAATTTTCATTTAAAAAAAAAATTGGGGTTTTTTTAAAATGTTTTCGGTTTTTTTTCAAAATTTTCAAAAACCTGAATAGATAGAACCATGTAGTAAACGGCTTGGGGCCTTCCCCAACCCCAAATTGCCAAAAAAATTTCCCCCCCTTTTTAAGATTTTCTATCTATCGCGGTTTAAGATCCCCCATTCCCCACCAATTTGGGACACATTGTATATATATATATACATATATATATATATATATATATATATATATATTATATATATATATATATATATATATATATATATATATATATATATATATATATTATATATTATATATAAAATTTTTTTTTTTTTTTTGAACCCCCCGGATATTTTTTTTTTTAATTTTTTTTTTTTTTTAATTAAAAGGTAAAACAGCCGGGCGTTTTAAAAAAAAAATTATACGGGTGACGTTTCGACTGGTTACCAATTTTTTTTTTTTAAAACCATTATTTAAAAATTTTAAAATTTTGCTCAATTTGGAAGTTTAAAAATATAAATTTTAGACTTAAAGTAAGGGGGAATTTAAGTAAAAAAACAACAAAAAATTGTCACACACATTATTTAAAAGACGCATATTAATATGTGACAATTTTTTGTTGTTTTTAATTCGGCACGGAAATTAACCAAGGTAAGTCTAGATTTTATATTTCTAAACTCCCGGGAAAACCAGACAAAATTTGTAATTTTTAGAATAATGGTTTTAGAAAAAGACTTGGAAATTCAGTCAAAACGTCACCTGTATAATTTTTTAAATTAAAAAATGACATAATTTTTCGAATTTCCTCAAAAAACAAAAAAAATCAAAAAACTATATATATATATATATATATATATATATATATATATATATATATATATATATATATATATATATATATATATATATATATATATATATATATCTATATATATATATATATATATATATATATATATATATATATATATATATATATATATATATATATATATATATATATATATATAACAGTGTGTCCCAAATTGGTGGGGAATGTTGGAGATCTTGGAAACCACGATAGAAAAAATCGGTTAAATGGGGAAAGTTTTGGAAAATTATGTTAGTAAGCTAATCCCGTTTACTACATGGTTTTATCTATTCAGGATTTTGAGAAATTTTGAAAAAACCTGAAACATGCCTTTTCGAAAATCGGCCATATTTTTTTTTTAAGTGAAAATTTTTCAAATCTGTAAAAACTTCTTTAGAGCAACTTTTTTTGTAGAAAATGACCGAGTAATCAATTTTTATTTTCTACGTTTCGGGTTTTTAGAATCATCATCAACTTTAATTTTTCATATGGACGCCATATTGGATTTTTACGCAGCCAAATAGTGATTTTTATTCTGATTTCAACAATGTATAACATGTTAAAATTTAAGAGTTTATAACCTCATTTATTTAAAAAAAAATATTTTCTCAGTTGGCCTTGATTCCGGCGAACAACATTTTTTTTTTGTAAACAATAAAATATTAGTAATTGGCAAAATAGATATGCTGAACAGACATTTTACAGAAATGGGTTTCGCAAACATAGCTATAACTTTCATACTGTGTTACAAAAAAACTACACGTAACAAGTTAATTGAAACAAGTGAAAACAAAAAACAATGAAAAGTGGCTAAACTAATATTCCTACTAAAATGAAGATGTAAAATAACTACTTAAAATTCAAGATGTTGTCCATTTCTCTCAACATATTAACGATATTTATTTAAATAGGCCTAACTTCCCTATGAATGGTTGACTTAGGTATGAGGAATTCTCTATCAACATCCCTGGCTGAAGAGTTGGATTTTCTTTAAAATGTTGGTTAATTGCAGCATCTCGTTGTCGATTTTCTTCAACGTACATCTTAGGTCGTGGTTTTTTAAAACTTCCGAATTTAAGCAAATTTGTAAACAGTTTACGAAAGTATGTTAGTTTAGGATGCTGCCTTTGAGGAAAATTGTCAAAAACGTTTGCGCAGCTATTAACATTTCTTCTACTGCCAATGAGGCTAGATGACATTCGCGGGGGAAACCCAAAGGGCCCAAATAAGAAAAAAAAGTTTTTTGAAGTTATGAGGCATAAACTAAGAGAGCTAGCCAAAAGCTAAAGCCATCCACAGATAAGGTAGAACCCACTAAGCCCCATCTCCGGTTAAAGGCCGTGTCATCTCATATCGGCACAGGCCGTATGAGATGACACGTCCAGGAGGGGTAAAGCCGACTCGCGATGTAGTGAACTAATAAAGGCATAGTTTCCAGGATATCGATTTGTTTACTATATCTAATACTGAAAAAAACCATTAAAACAATGATTTTCTATAGTAAAATAGATTTATTTATGCAATGAAAAAAATCTTGAAACATAAAATCCAATAAAATAGTAGTTTATTGTTTTTTTTTTAAAGAAAGTTATTTTTGCTTGAATTTTTTGTTTTTGCATCGTGTTTCAAGCATCGAATTTCTCAAGTTATGTAAAACAAGTAAACTGGAAAAATCTACTTCATTTTCTTTTAGCCCATTTTAATTCACTGTTGATCGATTTAATTGCAGAATCTGTTATCAGATGCTCCCTAAATAACAACCTCTAGGTCTTAAACGTTATCATCACTTTCGCTTGGATCTTCATTTTCTTTTCCAGTTAAATATTTTGTTCCAGCCATCAACTTCATCATTCCTTATTTGTTTTCTTAATACACTTAGCAGGATGTCATCTTCGTGTCAACTTCGTTGACAATTGAAAAAGAATGTAATGCCAACATTTTTCTAGAAATTCAGGCTTTAAAGTTCTCCAAGCTAAGGCCAGATTTACAACAACGCCTTTTAAAGTAAGAGACTTCAGACTTCAAATTTTCGTTGGTACCGATAATTTGTGTCAACAAATTTGTAATAAAAATTTTGTCAAACGTCTTGCATTTTGATGCATCGGTTGATAGGGGTTGACATCAGGTGACATTACTTGTTAATTCTTCAGCGGTAGATAACTTGCTGCATTCCCCAATAGAAGAATGGCTTTAACTGGCAATTTTTGGCTCAGAAATTTGTACCTAAAACGAAAAAAGGAAAAACGATATCAATTAAACACAAACGAAAAGCATTACAAGGGGGAAATCAATTTTTAAAAAAAAACGACGAAACTTACTTGGAATAAACATTTGTGAAACCATTTTTAAAAATGATCCATCCGGCTTTGGAGTTTTATAGTGTACAGGACAGTTAAAAAACGAAATGCTCTGGATTTTTGGCTTGGCCAATGACAAAGGGGTTTTAGTTTATGGGTACCCCCCCTTTGTGCATGCTAAGAATGACACATTTTGTTTTTCTTTTTTTTCCCTGAGGGGTTTTCCCGGGGAAAGAAGCTTCCAATACAAACCCGTTTATCGGCCTTATATACTGCTCTTTCACCAGTTAAAGTTTCTACATTTTTTATGGAGTGTTTTTTGAAAGGATCGACAAATTCTGGTTTGAGGAAATTTTTTTCCTGACAATGAGATCTTAAGAGATACCAAATGGTTTTTGTTTTTTTTTTGCCAACCGCTACTGTACTTGAATTTTATGTATTTTATTTTACGATTTTTTATTATCTTTTAACTTTATACGTGTAATAATGAGCTATTTTAGTGAAAGGCTAATTTAAACAATAATTTTTAAAAAAAAACCTTTGTTTTACGATGAGTCACTAAATAACTAATTTATGGAGATCACCAAGTATTCTACCTAAAGTTAACAAGGGCCAATGGTAAAATTCTTTGTTTAAGTTATGGAGGTTTTGAACTTTAAGTAACGAAAGTTTACTGTTTTAAAGGGAAAAAAAAACACAAATTTTTTTTGTTGCCGAGGTTTTCATGTTCCCCAGGTTTGATCATCGAGCTTCTACTGTACTTGAATATTTATTTTTTCTTTTAAAATTTTTTTCCCCTTTTTTTTCTTTTATCTTGTCATTAATATTAGTAATGAAACCCCCTAGTGAACGTACAAAAAGCTTTTACCAAAAAAATTTTGAAAAAAAAATTTTTCCCTTTTTTTTTTAAATAGCGTTTGATAGGATTAAAGGAGTAAAATTGCTCATAAAAATCTACTTTATATTTTTTTTCTACAGTAAAATGAATATTTATTACATTAGAAACAGAACCCCCAATTTAGAAGCACCTAACCACATACTGAGGTACTTTATAAAATGTATGTTACCGCTTGATAATTTTAGGTCAACAAATGGTACGAAGATCTAACTTGCTGATAAGACTCCCGTATCTTATTCCCTTTTTTTATCGAAAAGTGCTAGCTCGAGCAGTATACCCAACTATTTTCTGTATTAGTAAATAAAAATTTGGCCTTTTTCGTGGGCTAATCATAATTACGGTAGGTTTATGTTAGGCATGGAAAGAAAGGGGATGGATTGAAAATTTTTAATGTATACAGCAACCATGAAAAAGTAGAAAAATATAAAGGAAAAACAAAGGTTTTTTTTTTGAGTTGGCACTATGTAAACGATGTTTTTTTTAAAGATTCCGGGGAAATCGACCAATAATCGCTGCTCTTCGTTTTTAAGCTATCTAAACTGAAAAAGATAAATGGTAGTAGAAGCCTGACAAGAAACAAAAAAAAAAATTTGTGGTTAGAAAATACGTTGTGAACCTTTTGTAATTATTAATTGTGTCACCTTTTTTGTGATTTTTGTTTATAATTTGTTCTATTAATCAGAAATGAATCAATTTAATATTTTTTTAACTTTAAACCTTTTCGTAAAAAGGTAGTTAAAACCCATATAAAATATTAAATCATAGAAAAGGAGCGACCAAAAGGTTTGTCTAGGTCCCGGCTTCGTTTTCTGGTCGGAACTGCGAAAACTGTCGAAAAGACTTTATAGTGTCAAAAAAAAATAGAAAGAAAAATTGTAAAAGGAACTTTCTTTCTATCAGGTACAAAATTTTTCCCGCTGTTTCTTGATTTAAAAAGGGCCCCGTATTTTTTTTTCTTTCTGTTGGGATCTTTATCTTTCTTTTTTTTCTATTTCTAATAAAAGTCTGTGAACACCAAAAAAATAATATTTATTAAGACCCATTTCAACATCTCAAAAAACTAAAAATGTGAAATTATAAACCTTATTTTGTAAATTTTTGTAATATTAGACTTCCAAATTCCAGCTTACAAAAAGTTATTGTAAATACCAATCTCAAAAAAAAACAAGATATCATCAAAGCAAGAATAAAGTCAATAAAACTGAAATCAGAGAAGAAACAAGAACGACGGACAAACGAGAGATTCTCGCAAATTTTTTTAAAGGGGGGGTAAATTACAAGGAATATTTTAGATTCTAGATTACAGCCTGAACATATTTTGTACATTTAAAAATACAGAACGCATGCTGGCTACACCACCCAAGTATTTTGGTTAAAGTAACCAGAATAGTCTTTGCTACCTACCTACACTTCCGGCCCTACCAGTTTTTTTTTTTTGATCTTGTCAAAAATGTCCTTAAGTAACCGAAACAATTCAACTAGATACCAAAACGTATATTCTACATATCCAAGATTTTTTTTTAAGTAAAAAATTTTTTTTTTTTTAAAAAAAAATTTAACATCTTAAAAAAATTTTTGGTTCCCTTTACGGTTAAAATACTAAAACTTGGGCTAGGCCGGATTGTCCAAAAAGGCAGGTAAAAATTTTTTTTCCCGGTTTATGTTTGGGAATTGCGGCCAAAAAACTCTTGAAATAAAATTATTAATAAAACTATGACACGTTTGCGGCCCAAAAGGGAAAAGTTTACTGTTCCTACTTTTAGTGATTAGAAGATTAACAAAATTTTAATAATTTTCAATATGGTATTTATCACGTCTGAAAGGGGAAAAAAAAAAAAACCGCGTTAACAACCCAAAAAACTAACCATGATCGACCATAACTGAGAGCTTTTGAATTTGTGCAAACTATCCTTACAAAGTTATTAACAAATTTTTTATAATTTATATAATTGGAAAAAAAAAAACCTTTTTTTAAGTTAAATATTTTTTTTTTTTTATTATATTAAACCCCCTTTTTAAAAATTTGAAAATTTTTAAAAACCGCTAATTGGGCCCCAATTTCCCCCTCAATTTTTTAAAAATAATGTATTTATTGCGGTCTAAAATTATTCCCCCCCGGGGTCAACCAGGTAATCATTTATAACCCTGAAATTTAAATTTTTAATTTTTCCACCCATTTTCAAAACTGACCCTTTTTTTTTTAATGTTATCCTATATCGACGATGTGATCAGAATAATATTGGCTTTTAAAAAAAAAATGCAACTGGTTGGGTCCTGATAAAAAATTTTTTAAAAAAAGAGTCCGCGCATGCAATGGTCCATCTAATGTAATTGCATAGGTATCAGTTCAAATTCCAATTGGGGTCAGTAGCCTGCAGCAGAGAGTTTCCCCAATATGGGGAAAATATTTTTCCCCCGTATTAACGGAATAAGTTTTGTAAAAACTTCAGCGGGCCCCAAAAAAAGTTGTTAACTTGTAAAGAAACGCTCGCAAAAAAAAACTTTGGCGAGTTGATGAAATTACAATAAAATTAGTCACGTACGTCCGATAGTTTTTTGTCAGTACATATCTTTTACGTTGAATAGAAGTTACAGTTATCTTTTTAAACTCGAAATATTTTTGAAATATTGTGGGGAATGCCATGGTTTTCCTTTTTTGGCCAAATTAGAAAAAGGAAAAATTTTTTTTTTCGATGGGCAATTTTTTAAAAGTACACGAAAAAAAAGACCTTTAAGTTCGTTGGGTTTTTATTGGAGAAATTGTTCTTTATTTATTGATTCTAATGTACTAACTCATTGTAGCAAAAAAAAGGTTATTTTTGTAATTAATGTTAACAGATATCTGACTGCCCATGACTTCCGAAATAACCCGTAGATTACTAAAATTAAAAATCCAACCAAATTTTTTTTTCAGGAAAATAAAATTTTAAAAAAAAAAGTTATCTTAACCCGACAAAACCCCTTTTAAATTTTTTAAAACCCCCCTTGCTAAAAAAAAAACCATTAAACTTTCCAAAAAATGCCTTAAAATCCGTTCTAAAAAGATGAAAAAAGTGCATTAAAAACAACGGAGGGGCTTTCTAACTTTTTTTTTTGCATTTTACGCTTAAAAGAGGCTAACTTAATATTTGTTTGGCACAATTAAAAAAATTTTGATTTTTTTAAAAAATTTTGTTTTCCCCCTTTTAAAAAAGCTTTCCGTACACCAGAACTCTTGAAAAGGGGGCTCTAATTGAATTGCTGCAAGTTTTTAAAGTAGGTTTCAAAAACCCCCTATTCTTTTATTGGGGGTTTTAAAAAGGGGTTTTTAAACCCCAAAAAATTTATTAATTTTTAGAGTTTAAAAGGATGAGACGACACTGCGGATTATCCCAACTGTCCCGGGTGACGGCCTTCTTCATCCAGGTTATAGCGTTGTCAGGCAGGGAACCCCATGCATGCTTTTTTTAACTTCTTGTGTACGAGGCCGTTTACGCTTATAATCATTGGCATCACTTGTACACTTCGTAGGTCCCAGATGTGTTTTTTTTTCGCGTGCCAGTGCTTCATATTTAGCGACCTTTTCGGTGTAGGTTTTGGGTCAGGTTGTAGTCCTGCGGCAGCAAAAATCTATGAGGATGGCGCTATTTTCGAACTTGTTCTATACCACTATATCAAAAGGCTGTTGTGCTGCATCGGTCTGTCTGTTATGATGGTGAAGTCCCAGTATACCTTAATGATGTCGTTCTCCATAACGGGATCCTGGGTACTAGTGATGAGGAGTAAAAGCTTCCAGTAGATCCGCGCCACGACAGGTCAAAGGGGCCAATTCCCCCCGTTGTTATGACGCTGAAGATATCTGGTATTCGCGATGACCGAACATCCTGCTGACAAAAATTGCACAATTTCTTCGGCTCTGTTGCACAGCCTACACTTGGTGGTCTCAACCTGCTGCAATGCAATATTAATTTTTTTTTTTTTAAATATTTTGAAATCTTTTTTTTTTTTTTGGAACAAGTAATTTAAAAAAACCATTGTAATATCAGGTCGAATTCATTTAGTTTTTTTATACAGTACGGCGTTTGAGGTTTTGAGGGGTTTTTGCTGATCCCCAATTTTTGGGTTTTTTGGGTTAGGTTACGATTTTTTTTGTCGTTAATTTTTTTTTTTTGTTTTATTTTTTTCATTTTTCCCCCCAACCAAAAAAAAAAAAATCTAATCTAAATAACGTTTTTTTGGCAAAATCAGAATTAAAGGGCCAGATATAAACTTGAAATGGTAAATACGACAAAAATGTTTTTTTTCCAAGAAAATATATTTAGCAGGTAGTTTTTAAATAAGCAAAAAAATAAATTAAACGTGTTTTTGATTTAACATAAATTTTATGCTACGAGTCCAGTGTGGTATTTTTCCAGGTTTTTATTCTCAGAAACTTTTTTTAATAATCTGAAGAATCTATCTAATTAAATATATTTCTTTCATATTTGACTGACATGGTGTAAACAAAACTGACCCAAATTATAATATCATTTAACTGTCTTATTTAACAATCTAACTCAACAATTAAGTCAAAATATGCATAGCGGCGACTAATCTAAATCTAGAATCTATCGGCTGTTACATAGGTGTTGTTACATCAGACAGTTGTAAATTCCACGATTAGCAAGAAGTACAGTAATGTTAAAAAGTAACGATTACTTTTTTGGTATAATTCGGTAACATACGAGATTGGCATTCGAAACTAGATTAATGAGATATCAAGGCATCGAATTTTAGCTAAGAAAATTAAAGACACTTCTAATGTAAAATAAATGCCAAGTTCCTATCCAACAATCTTTTTAAATTACTAAAATAGTTTTGTTGACAATTTTGTTTCACTCTTTTTTGACTTGGCAAGTTTTTTACTGTTTGGTCTATATTAACGTCCATTTTCATTAATATTGAAAGTGTTTTTCATTAATACAGACAGTCACTAAAAGGTGTTTTCTAGTTTTGACACTCGCGTTTTGTACACTTCAGAAATTTACCTGAAATATTCTTAAACTTCTATTTTTGTACATCGACCATTGTGACAATCCTAATAACCAACCAAATAAATACATTATGAAACATTATTAATATTTTGTTATAAGTTCTAGGTAGGGATAATTAAGACAAATTCAAAAGCCCTTATTTCTGGTCGGTAATGGTTAGTTCTGGTTAGTTAAAGCAGCTTTTTACTTTCCCCAATTATATTTCAGAGGTGATAAATAAATCACTAAAAGAAGAAACAGAAAACTTTTTCGTGTAGGTAGATAGTTAAAACATATAATATTTTTAGTTTATTTTAATATTACTATAATCTAAATAAATACTGTATATTTCTGCATCTTTTATGTAAGCAATAAATATTTTAATATTTAGTTATAAAATTAGTTTTAATTTATTTTGTCATATCTGAAGGGCACAAGGAAAAGCGGGCTAAATCAAATTTTATGATTTTAAGAAAAAGCAATTTTAAAATTCAAAACGCTACAAAAACTTAAGTATTTGGATTGATAAAATTTTCTTTTTGTTAATATGTTTCCAACTATCCGAGATCTGTAGGTCATAAACTGCAAGCATTTTAAAAAATTATTGATGGAAAAATCAACAATTTATTGATAACTGGTCGTGACTAAGCCTGTTTTTTCTTTCTGAATTTATAACAATTTTGTTTTGTGAAATATGTTTATTTCACTCAATATTCAGCGTTATGCCTATATAACTAATATAGTGAAACAAACATAACTTTCGGTATTCTCACATGAATCTGATTTAATTTTTTTAAAATTTAAACTTAAATAAAATTCCAAAATTTGGGCTTAAGAAAATGATAAGATGACATTCATCTTTTTTTTACTTTAAAACTTTCTTTTAAGAGGGGAAAGAATTTTCGCCTATTTGCAAAATTAAAATTTGCGGCCCACTAGGGTAAAATAAAAAAACCTCGAGTTTCTTTTTTTCCCAAAAAGGAACTTTTTAAAACCTTTTTGCAAAGCTTGAAATTTTTCAAAACCCTTTGAAAATTCGTTGATTATTTTTTTGGGCACAAAATAACACAAAAGCATTTAACATAGGAAGCAGAAGAGTGCCGAATAGACAGGTAAAAACGCGACATAGCCGGTTTTTGCTCGGTACCGCACGGACTTATCGCGTTATTTTCTTGTACAGGATAGTTTTTTATTTATTTGGGGAAAATTTTTAAGATCCACGAAACGCGAGTGTGTAAAACAAGAATAAATTCAGTAAAAAACTTGCGAGGTCAAAAAAGTGTGGAAAAAAATTATACACACAACTTCGTCTATAACTTCAAGTCCAAAATTTCTGTCAATGACGCATCGCTCGCTTTTAGAGTGCCCCGGGTTGTGTGGGGTCAGGGGAATCAATTCCAGTGGCGTATGCATTTTAGAAAATAAATGATAAAATTTCGTAAAACATGAAAATATTTTTAAAAGCAAAAGTTATTTTCTCACATTTTCATCAACCCTTTAAATTAGAAACAAGCCTATATTATTTTGGTATTATTCGGATTAATGAAAAATGTAATTTTTTTGCTTAATTTTGCACACCTCCTTTTTTGAGGTCATAGAACACAAATTTGAGTTTTCAACGTTTTTCCAAAAAAAATACATTTTTTACTTTAATTTTACCTTCTCTGATTTTATTTTGCTACATGAAAAAAATAATAAAATTTTAGTCTTAACATAAATTAAAACAGATGTAAAAGCAGAACGATAGACAATCCAAGTTACACCGACTTGCCAATTCACCACCGATCTTGCAATCTCAATATTAAATACGATATTCACACGCATTGCTTCATCAAAAATATCCACTATATAAGAACACGAAAGCTCTGAGATCATCAGCTTGTAGAATCCAATAACTATTTCGGGTCTTTCGTGTTCCATATTTAGGATTTCCATATCGAGAATATTTTTGATCAAACATTGTTGGTCGAGCGAAGCAATGTCATAAAGAAAACTATTAACATTTTTAGAATTTCGAGTTGAATTCGGACGTAAACGTTTTACCTAATTTTTATTGAAAATTAAGGTTTTTTCCTTACTTTTTAAGTGTTTTTTTTTAATATTAACATAGTATGAGTTTTTTAAATATGTTTTCGTGCAAATGACAGAATTTAAAGGAATATGTCGTAAAAAACAGCCTCTGATTCATGTTTAACAATCGAAAAGTAAAAAGTGTGCAAAAAAATCCAGTATCCGCATACTTACTAATATTGATTTTTTTGCCTTTTAAAACTCTGAATACCGTACGCGAATTAACTTTTGTTAAAGTTGCACATATTTCTGCAGCATCCAAAGTGGTTAGTTCTGGATTTCGTTCCCGAATCCCATGGTAAACATTTTTAACCATTATTCGTTCTTTTAACGTTAACTGAGTTTTTTATAGGCGGATAACTAGTTAAAGGTTGGTTAATATTCATAGTTTACAGAATTAAAGCACTTAACAACACTAAATCTTTATATACAATTATATACACTAAATAAGATAAACTATTATAAAATTGGCACAAAACAATATCTATATACTACAATTATTAGAAATTTATAATATTTAGAAAATACCCTGTATAGCAATTAAAATTTATTTATTTATTTATTTATTTATTTATTTATTTATTGATACTCTTACAGACACCAAAATACAAACTTACTTTAAACTTACAAAATCTGTCCATAATCAATAATAAGTAAATAAAATCATCGAACAGCACGAAAACCCTGTCGATACGCTTATTTTCAAGTCTCTTCAAGTTGTAAACTAAGGAATGTGTGTTGCCACTTTTATTGTCTTCCCGATAACAATGATTTCAATACATATTGGCGTGCTATTTTAAGTGCGATCGCTGGCTGGTGATTTATTCTTGCGAATTATGACAACGTGGCCACACGTGGCGATGAAACTTTTGGCCGGTTCACTGTTATTTGAGCGGAAAAGTATATCATAGGCTTAAAAATCATTTACTAGTGTTAGATTTTTATTCAGCCGCTTCGTCGGTTGGGTTGCCGGTATTAAATGAGTCACTGACAGAAATTTTGGACTTTAGGTATATTTTTAGATCTTAATACTTTAAGAGGCATAGATTTTTGGATAGGAACTTGACCCTTATTTTACATAAGTGTTTTTGGTGGAATTACCTTTTTTCTGAGTCCAATGGATGAAAAAAATTCGGGGGGACCTCATGCTAGTTGTTTTTCTCAGTATACCTTGCTCTGTAGGTAGAACCTAACCATTAGACTGAATAGAAAGTAAATTTTTCATGTTATTGTTCATTAAATCGCGCCTGGTTTGGAGTCTAATACGTAAATGTGGCAATTTTACTTGTTTAGTGAATAAAATCCTGCGTTTTTTGGACAGCAATGACCTTAGGGAGTTAGGTTCAATCAGATTGCAAAAATTCTAAAATATACCTAAAAATACGATATTACGGTCCTGTTTCAGGGCCTTTTAAGCAAAAATGTGCTATTTGCGGAATTTTTTTCTCCACCTAAACATTAGTAGGTGCCACTTCTATGTGCAATGTCATTCCCTACAAAAAAGCTTTCTATATGTCCTTGATAACAATGCATAAAGTCCGAGATAATTTAGAATTCTTAAAATTCATAAAAATTTACCCTGTTCACCAAAACACCATCCTAAATTTAATAGCACTTTGTATTTTTTATTTATTTCCTTTTAGTAAATAACCTACAAGTTTAAGTGCCAGATTTTTACTGAAATCCTATTTTTGTTTTGTTCCTTCCATTGATATGCTTTCTTTTAAAAAAATTATTTGAATAAAGTTTATATAACTTTTAAAGCAAATAATAGATATAGATTTGCCAAAAAAATTTATACAAGGGGACCGCTTCGGCCCAGATCCCAAGGTAGAGAAACTTACATAAGTGTGCTCAGCTTTATTGACCCTATGAACTCGCAGATCATCTGAAACAGAAATAAAATCCCCAAAACACCCCAAAAAATCTAAATACTTATCTACGTTTCGGTGGCAAGCCTACCACCGTTTTTAAGATAAACTTAGCTGAAAATTAAATAGTAATTTAAAATTGTTAAAATTTTGATACAAAATTAAAGAAATTCTGAGATTTTTTTGTCACAGTTTATGAAGTGTTGTCATAACTGAAATATCAGTTTGTTGCCGCTAAAACATTTATTATTTTTAAACACAGAAAAGGTGGTAGTTGTTAATTATTGGTTATAAGTTTTACTGAAATAATTTACTTACTACAGCGGTCCCAAATTTTGGCCGAGTACCCACCAACCAACAAGGACTTTTTTGGAAAAACACAGGTCCACAAAAAAAAAGTGGTGTATGCTGGGGGTCGGACTAAGATTTTCTGGCGTATTTTCGTCCGCTGAACACAAATCTAAAGTTAAAGTTTAGGGTCAAACAGCAAAAAATCTAAAAAAACTCAAAAAACTGGTACGGTACCTTTACGGCAGAAACCTGCTATCACAGAATGTTTGGACTACGAATACATAAACTATAAAAAATACAAAGAAATGCATGAAACAAAAAATAGAGCTTTTCAAATTAGCCAAATAAAAAGTAATATAAACATTTTTGATAAGATAAATATTAAAGGAGATATACACGAAAATGTAACTTCAATAAATTTCAATCTAAAATAGGAAAAGAATTATTAATAAGAATTTTTATAAATCATATACAGTAAAACTTGTCTATAACGGCCACCATAAAATTAAGAATAATTGGCCTTTATAGAAGGGTGCCAGCATTGCCAGGTAACAGTTGTTCAACCATTCAAGGCTACACAATTTTCCACTCATAAGTTGCTTGCAGCCTCAAGTGCTTTTTAGTTAATTAACGGTCCAGATATTGGAACATTTTTATCTCTTGCTTTGCAGAATTAATTGTAGAAGACTTGATCTACTGCAAATCCTCTCGACTTCGGGAATTTCCTCTTTTATTCTAAAGTAACACCTTCTTCAAACATTCGTTTTAGTTCAGCTTTATTCCTGATGATATTAGCTGTTTTGGTTCAGTAAATTACTTTTAGAACCGTCCGGCCTTCGCATCAAAATTGCCTGTTAAATTTTTTAAAGACTCAAGCGCCGGACGGTTTCTAGAAACAGATAATTTCCACCGAAAAACACCAAATAATATTTTGGATTTTCCAACCGCAAACTTTTCAGCCAGTTTCCGCGAGCCCAAAGCGTACTTTTCACTTTCCGCGATAACATCAATTTTTTAATTTAGTGCCAAACCTTTTCGTTTTATGGACATGATTAACCACTTTTCGATTCCAAACACGATAACTTTATTTTTATCGATTTTAGACACAACTAAAAATATTATGTGAAGATAGTCCCTTTAGCTACTAATGCTATTTGAACTTGGTCATGAATTTTATTGTTGGGTTTTTCACCTTAAAAAATTTAGAATCAATCATAAAATAAAATTAAAACCCAGAGAATTCCGGCCAATATAAAAAGGTTGATCTACCTGAAATGGGTTATGAAAATTGAGATTTTTCTGGCTGTGGCTGTTTTATAAGAGTGTCCATTATCTAAGGGTATTTATATATTGAATTTCCTATAAAGTAGATTTTTGTTAGCTTGAAAGTGGCCAATATAATAGGGTGTCCGTTAACACAAGTTTTACTGTATTTTATTTATTTACTCAAGGTTTCCAGAAAGAATGCAAAACTAAAAAAAAATAAGTTTTTAATTTTTTTCCTTGAAAAAATCCTAAAAATTCGGTTTTTTAATTATAACTCAAAAAATAATGCATTTAGACAAATAAATTATATAACTTAAGTTGAAGGTCTTGTAAAATACATAGTGTGTGTCCTATAGAGTTTCGTGTAGTTTTAAGTTTATGATATATAGACGTGTTATTTAAAACAAAAATCGTTAATATCTGAAATTACGCGTTGCCTCCATTTTTGCTTTTGACCCAGAATTTTGACTTTAGATTTGTGTACAACGAAAAAAAATACGCCAGAAAATCTTAATCCGACACCCCGCACACACCACTTTTTTTATTGGACCTGTGCAATTACCAATTGATCATTATTTTTAAAACAAACTGTACTTGGTCAACAACAATTGTATTCCAATAAATATTGGTTATACCAGAGAGTTACAGCACAGAATATCAAGTGCAAAATCGGAAATCAAATTTTGCTCTCACGATGATTCGTTAAAATGCACAGACGTATATCGATCGACAAGCTTGGGTTTTAAACGAGGTCGTGTGTTAGGGGGGTAGAAGAGGGATAGTTTTGCGAGCATGATGTGAACTGAAGAAGAATTAGAATTGGCATGGTCGGTAATGAGAACAGTTTAAATTGGAGTCTATGCGGAATTTGGGAAAATTTCCATTAAATTTAACTGTAACAATTTGTCAATTCGCTGCAGGTGCGAAATTTACGAATGGAAAATCCAACGAAAAAAAATGTATTGTAAACTATTACTCCTTAAAATAGTCAATAATGAACCTTGAATTAAAAAAGTTTAAAAATTAAAATAATTATGCTTTTTTAAAATCCAATATAAGGGTTTAAACTGGGTATTAAATACACAGGTTCACAAAAAGGGGTCCTGGGGGCCGAACTAAAAATTTTTTGACATATTTTTTTTCGCTGAACCCAATTTAACGTCTAAATTGAGGGTCAAACTGCAAAAAATCGAGAAAAGGACTAATTTCAGATATAAACGTTTTTTTTTTTTTTTAAAAAGCCAAATCTTTAAAAATAGATACACTAAGCTTTATATGA
>JAHBCN010019334.1:0-5000 GCA_019359885.1 Listronotus oregonensis
AAACGTTTATTTTTTTTCTCCTTCCCGTAAGCCAGGCATACTTTTTTTTTTGATCCAATTTTCAAAAAAACCCCTTTACTTCCTTTCCCCCCCGTATTAATTAAGTTTGACACTTGGGTGTCGGACGCCCATTATTTATTATTTTAACTTGTCGTCGAAAAAAAAAGATGAAAGTCCACTTTTTAAATTTAAAATATAATGAACAATATCATAGTTACACCCCCCTGGTTTGCCGTTAGAGCTTCCTCCTTTTTGTCTGAATTAAAAACAAGATTACAAGGTTACCTGACACCTGTGAAAAAAAAATAATAAAATACTTTTCTTACGGAATTACACTAAAATTTTTTTTACGATATTAAAGCTCGTTTATTTTAAAAGCAGCCCAAAAAAAAACACTAAAATATCGATCAACACGCCCCCCCGGTATAATACTAAAAAATAAAAAAAATCGATGCGGGTTTCTTCCATTAAGTTTATTGAGACCTAAACCTAACCTCCTTTATTTTCAGGGGAAAAACTGTATTTGCCGAATGTGGCTATTAATACATGAACAAATAAATCAAATGTATGTTTGGTTGCCTATCTTTTCCCCAGCTTTCTCTGTGATTTACCAAAAAACCGCGGCAAGCCGGACCGGGGGAAGGCGATTAAAAAAAGGGAAGTGGAATAAACTTTGGTATAGCTTAATCGGGGGATAAAGGGGTATAGGCCAAAAAAAATAATATAACAAAAATGGCTTTCTAGTAAATAAGGTAGTTGTTCTAAAAAAGATTGAGATTTTTGGTTTGTGTTTTGATTTTAATTAATTATTTACTCATTGAGCATAACCCCCCCAATGGGTCGGCACTGCCGCCCCCCCCGTCCTTAAAGCCGCCACTATATATACATGCAAAAACCAAGAAGCCCATCTTAGAAGGAATTCTCAGATTTTTTTCTTAAATTTCCGTGTTCTAAATCAAAAGCCATTACAGATATTTTACAAATTGGCTTGTCATTTTTTTTCCTATTACAAAACACATCTTATTTTCATTATACTTTTGTCCAACAAAAAATAAAATCATCTTGATGACCCCTTTTTCATTACACCCCATCTCTCTGAAGATGAGGAGGGTGATAAATATTACGCACCTAGGCCTCAGTAGGCCCGGGTTCCCCCCAAAAGGGGCTCCTCAGTCAGTATGCCGCCCATCCTACTAATTTAAAGTAGGTGAGAACGCCCCAAGGGGGGAACTTTTGATGTCGGCTAATAAAAGGCCAAACCTGCCCAGCATGGATCTTCCTTTGGGGCGGGGTGCAGGGCAGCACAAAGGTTTCCCCCCTTTATCTTCCTCTCACATAGAGGCGTTCTTTATACCCATTCTAAAAGGGTTTTTAATGGACAATGTCCGGCAGTACGCCCGTGATTAGGCGAAGGTTCGACCCATTGCCATGTAATGTTTGCTGTATCTCTGTGGATAGTTCAGTAACTCCTGGAAAAGTTACAGTTTACTGTTTACCCATCTTTGTATACAACGGGATACTTAAGGTATACAGGTCTCAAGGAACGTTTTTTATGAAAAAAATCCCCAAAAAAAGGAAAACAGTGAACGTTTTTGGGGAAATATTCGGGGGGGCTGCGTCCCCGGACTTGGTGTATGTTATTTTATAAAAATATAAACACTACAGAATATCATGCTTCCTTCTATACTAGATCGATTTTCGGATAAAATTTTTTTCTTTCAGCAAGATAAGGTCCCTTTCATACGGCCCGGCAAGTCGATGAATGGATGGAAAAGCAGGATCAGGGTTTTACCGGGGCCCCCACGTAGCCGGGTTTTAAATTTTAAAAAAAATGAGGGGGGCTTATTATATAGTTAAACAAGTAAATAGGGAAAATAAGTTTCCCCCCCAAAAGTAAACTAATTAAGGAAAAATTTTAGAGGCATGGAATGAGCAAAGGAAATCCGGCTATCCGGGGTTTTCCTTAATCCGGGGCTAAACTCTGTCTTAGGAAAAAAAAGGGGCGCAATAAAATATTAAATTTGTTTAATTGTTAATTTATTTATTAATTTCCAGTTTTTATAAAATATAAATATTTTCTTTTTTTTCCTTTTTTTTATTTATAATATATCTAGTAATTAAAAAAAAAAAGGAAAAAAAGGTTTACAAAAAATTTGGGAAAATCAAAATTTTTCAAATTTTTTTTCCCCTTTCGGCAATTCAAAGAGGATCGTATAAAAAAATTAGGTGGAATAGTTTTCGGTACCTTGCCGATTCTCATAGACTAGATTTATAAAAAAATTGGGGTTTAGGCTTTTAATTTAAAAATTAAAAAAACTTTTTAAAATTTTTTTTTAAAAGGTTAAAAGGCGATGAAATTAAAATACAAAAAAATTGGCATTTTAAAAGTTTTAAATATGGGGGTTGGTATTTAGGTTTCTAATTACCCAGAAAAATAGTAAACTCAAGCTAAGAAAAAATTTTTTAGAAAACTTGCAAAATGCAAGTTTTCATTATATGTTTGTTCAACAAAAAATAAAACCAACTTGATGATCCCTTTTTCATTACACCCCTATCAAGCCTATATTTAGTACTTAAATCTGTTTTTGGCTAATTTCACCAAAAAAGATAATTTATCACGCTCTGTTTAATTTCCCAAATATGTCGGTTTAATTCCATATCTATTTCTACAATAGAATGTAATAAAAGTTTTTGTTAGTTACTTAGTTATCTCATTTAAATTTAACAATCTATTCCGAGACCCGGTGCGACCTCAACGTCTGCCGGCCTAATTTGCAATTTGGGCGTAGAACCACGGAATATAAATGGCTCTTTGTATTCGAGACAAATTTTAAATTGAAATTGTCTTTTTGGTCAGACTCTTTTTTTCCAGTGATAGTGTTTGATAGCAGACATGACACTTTTTCAGTTTAATTTATTGGTGATATCTGTATCTGCTATGCTGTGTCAGATTCGCTATTTTATCTTAAGTTGTAAATGCCATTCTTCTGGGAACTGAACTATTTATTTTCTTAGCTTTACCCACGAAGTATAAAAATAAAAGGAGTCCGAACGATATATGCCTTACAACGAAATTTTTACAAAAATATAGGGCAGAATTTTTTTCCCCAAGGGGTATTTTTTTTAAAAGGGCATTTACGCTACACCTTAGGGGTAGGGCGAAAGGCGCGGGACGGTGTGCGCAAGGATAAAAAAACCCCACTACCACAATTTTCGTATAGCCGCATTAAAAATATTATATTTTATTTCGGTTCTTCCCAAATTCGGGTTTTGACATGTTGGTTCCGTTCAAGCCTACAGGGGATAACGTTTTTCGGTAGCTATTTTTCATTAAAAACATAAATTATACACCATTTTGAGGTAAGGAAATAATCTATCCTCTGCTGTAACGGTTTTTTTTAAATATGAGTTGAGTTAAGAGAAAATGGTATCTAAACAAAACCCGTTTTTTGGGGGACTTTCCTAAAGGGGAAACAAAAAAATAAATCCAAATTTAAAAATGATTACAGCAAAACCTAGTATTAAGTTTTGGGGTGTCATATAGTTTTAAAAATTATCGATAATTTCCCGTTTTGAAAAAAATTCATGCCCCGAACACCAAATTTTCCAATTTTCGCGGCGCCAATGGACTCTTAAGACGTACTCATTATTCAAAGTTTTCCCCGGGGAATATTATCTTTGTTTCGGGGCGTTAATGAAACAATTATTTATTAAATATAATTTTAACGTTTGATTTTTACAAATTAAAAAAATTGCTTTTAACCTCTTGTTTAAAAAAAAAATCTCCCACCCCAGTAAAGTTTAAACTTGCATTTTTTTTTTTGCTTATAAAAAAATTTTTTTAGTAAATAGAGAAACAAAAATATTTTTTGCTTTGATATTATTTTATGAACTTAAAAAAAAAAAATAAAACAATAATTTAGATAAACCTGTATAGTCCTATTTTTAATGGTACGAAGGTTTTTGAGCCCTGAATTAGCATATGACATTAGAAATTACATTTGAGGGAAGAAGGGCTAAACATTTTTTACCCTCACACCCCAAAACATACATTTTGCAAAAAAAACTCTATTTTTTCCTATTTTAATTCCATAAACATTATTTTTCTAAAATTTTTTTTTTTTAATTTTTAAAGGATGATGTAGGTTTATTGGGTCGTTAAATTCAAATCTTAAGTCAGAAACGATATACAAGGGGTTAATTTAAAATTTTTTTGTAAAATACGAATATGTTCTTATTTTTTTTTATATAATAATGTTTAAAAAAAAAAAAAAGGATTTTTTTGGAAAATTTTGAAAAAATGAAATTTTTTTAAAATTTTTTTTGCTTTATTTAGAGAAAAAAAAAAATTAGCGATAAAACCATGTTTTTAGACAATTTTTGCTTACGGTTTCAAATTGAGGCATTTTGATCCCCCGATTTCCTTGTTTTCATTTTAACTCCAGATTTAAATATATCGTTCCAATAAATGTGGGGAGGAATAAGAATATTGGTAGTTTACTCTTCCTATTATAATTTTTTAAATCTATTTAAATTCGGGGCATTAAAAATGGGAAAATTTTTTTTTTTGGAAATGTATGTTTGGGGGTGTAGGGGAAAAAAAGTGAATCTAGACCTTCTAAGCCCACAAATGTAATTTCTAATGTTACATTTAAAGGGGCCCAAAACCCTAAATAAACCAAAATAGGAAAAAAGAAACGTTTTCCCCTTTTGTAGGATCCACTTTTTTTTCGACATTTTTTAGTTGATCTGTTTTAAAGAGAATGAAAAAAGGGTTTTATCTCGATTCATGCCTTTTTAATATCTTTTTTTGTTGGGGCGTAAAAATTTTTCGCGTATTAGTGCAAAACGTTGATATTTGCTTTTGTTTTTTCTTTGACAGCTTGTATATTGGAAAAACCCCTCCACCAGTTGCAGTTTTGATATATTAATAAAACGCCCTTTTTAAACATATTTTTTAATCATATATTTATAAACTATTTTATTAAAACTGCGACATG
>JAHBCN010019334.1:10000-16085 GCA_019359885.1 Listronotus oregonensis
CATTAAACTTAGAAAAAAATTATTGTGTAAGCTTTAAAATATCTCGAATACTGTTTAAAAATTCCCACAGAACAAAAAAAATTTTAAACAAATTTAAATTAACCAGAGAAATATTTGTCGATATAAAAAAATTCCCCAAAATTTTTAACGAGAATGTTTTTTTATTTTTCGAGTTGGTTTGGGCGACCGAACGAGTTTTATGACTAAGTTTTTTATGCGGTTTTTCTGAAATTTGCCGTTCTCAGCTTTTTTTTTATTTATTTTAGTTTTTTGCGCTTTTTTTAGCTTGGTAATTTATTTGGGGCGCTTGGTTTGTTTATTTTTTTCATTTTTTGGGGGATTTAGAGGGGGATTTAAAAATTATTCTTAATAATACAAACAAATAAAATTCATTTTCTTATTGCTTTAAACCTACCCCTTAAAAAGGGGGAGTTCTCATTAATCCTTTAGCAGACGTCTCCTACTTAAGCGGGTTTTTTGGGTTTAAAAATCGTTTTTTTGCGAATGTTTTTAAATTTTCAGAATGGTGGGGTGGTTTTCAGAATTCAAGCCATTTAAAAAATACAGCAGTTAAAGAGGAATGTTTCACGGCCTTGCGTTTCATGATGATCCACCAGAAAAGAGAATCAATAATGGGACCCTTTGGGACCTATTTTTTTTCATAAAAACAGGCCTGTTATTTCATCTCTTTTTTGGGTTACCGTAATGAAATATGGCTTTATATGTGTCTCATAAAAAGAGGTCGGTTTTATAGATGTCCTCAATGCTTTTTAGGAAAATTATATTAGAAAATAAGCAGAGATCATTTATTTTATAATGATACCGGGGGTGATGTTGATGCTCTGGATAAAAAATGTGCTTGTTATATAGTAAAGGGGAAGCACGAAGATGACCACAAGAATATGGTTTAAACAATGGATGTACGGGGTTAATTCCAATGTTATTTTTAGCTGTGTGACAGGAAAACCCAAAAAATGGATAAAAGAAATATTGGGGAAAACAACTCTCGTAATACAAGAACATTAAAACGCCGTGTCGAAAAAAAAGTTTACCAAGGGCTGGTTTTATATGAAAAAACAATATTGCCAAAACAGAACCCGATGGCAGCTCAACAACCTGTTCAAGGGTAAAAAGGGGGCAAGATTTTTATATGTCCTTATTTAAAAAAAAAATCAGTTACGTGCAATTTTCCCATCACTATATAGAAAAAAATCACAAGCAAAAAGGTTTTGTGTGATAACGATAACACAAAGTAAATTTTTTTATTTTTTTTAGGGTGAAAGTTATGCGGTCATTTTTTTGTGCAGTAATATTTTATTTTCCCCCAAATATAATATTGTTTTGGTTTCTCCTAATGATACGTTTTTAATACCAATGGGTTTTTTAAATCATTTTTTTTTAAATACATATTTTTGATATGATGTTTCTGTTTGTAATGTTGTTTAATTTTCCTTAATAAAAGCAAAACTGTTACTCTGTGGTTTTTTTTTGAAATAAAAAATATAATTTCCTTTTATTCACTGAAAGTGTTCCCTTTTTTCCCTAAAAAAAATAGGGTCAAAAATGACCCTGCCATACCATGAATGTTACAATTTTCTGCCACACCATTTAAAAGGTTAATCAAAATTTTCCTAATATTTAAAAATGACTATAATTTATTTATTTTTCACCCAAAAAACAACAATACACGCTGTTAAGGGATTTTTTTGTAATTTGAAAGTGACAAGTTTTTTTGTTTTATTCATACAGTAAAACCAATAAAAACAAAAACATCTTTTATGAACGAATAAACAAAATCGTGATTGTAAACAGAGCATGTTTTTAAAAAAGTCCATAATAAAAAAGGTAATCCTATTTTTAAACAAAATTTTAAACCCATGATTAATAACATAATCAAGTTAAGGCTAACCCCGCAATTTCGGTACCCCACCAAGCGGGTTGGGAATTAATAAAAAAAGGTCCAGTGGGGATGCCAAATATTGACGGAAATTAAAAAGCGTTAGCTGACAGATAAATGTTAATTTACCGAAATGATAGAAAATAAATTGGTCAGTCATGTGGAACGATTTATTAATGGTATATGTTATATACATTTATTATAAACAGTGGCGTATATTGACTATAAAAAGTAGGAAGCCAACTGTTTATTTCCCAAAATTTAAATGAATTTTTAAAATTTTTTTTATGTTTTTAAAAAAAACGGGGATGGGCCGGGGTCCCCTGGCCCCCAAACATAATGTCACTGATTACAGATATAACTAATCATATATAAATTACAGGTTTCCAAATTTTTATTGTATATTGTGTATTTTTTGGTCAATATAAAAGAAAAAAGTGAGCTGAGACTTTTTCTGCTCTTAGCTTCCCCATTTGTCTATGTTAACACAGCTGTTTCTTATTTGGTTTGCCAGGGACGGACAGCTCTGACACAAAAATTAAAATTTTTTTTAAACCCCCTGTATGATAAAGGCTCAACAATTTTTTTTTGGAAAGCTCAAACCCTTTAAACCCAAAAAAAGGTATTCTTGATTGACATCGATAAAATAACTAATTACGAGAAATAAAATTTTATGTTGGTAAATTTTTTTACATTATAAAAGGGTGTTTTCTAATTGAATGTAATATTTTAGAGAATTTTTGAGTCATTTTAAGAAGAAACCATATGAACGTATGTCCTAAATCTTAACTTTTTAAAATAAAGGGGGTAAAAATTTTAAAAATTTCTTTAAAACCACTTTTAAAAAATTTTAATGAAATTTGCCATACATGTACTATGTATCAATAAGCATTTTTTTAACATTTTTTTTATTTTCACCAGTGCGTTCATGAAATTTGACCTGTCTATTTTGGCAGAATTTATCCCAGATCATTTCTAAGTAAAGTTGATCACCCAATTTTTTTAATCTCATGCACGGTTTTTTCTTTAAAAATCATCAATATGGTAAAAAATCACTTGAGAGAAACTGATTTAATTTTTCTTGGTAAAAAACGTACGTCAGACTTAAAAAAATCAAGAGATTAAATCTATTTATAATTTTTAGTCCCAGGCACCTACAAAAGTAAATCTAAATTTTTATGCAAAGGGAATTTTTTAAAGATATTTTATGATTCAGGTCGGTTTTTTTTTTTAAGAAAACCTGATCTTTTAAAAAAAAATGATCAACTTATTTGAAAAGATCTTTAATTAAAAAAATATACATTTTAAGAGAAATCAGTGGCGTACCATCAATGTCTGTTAAAATAGGCGGGTCATATTCCGTACGAAGCACTGTTGGGAAAAAAAAAAAATGTAGAACACCTCTTCTTGATACAGATTTATGTATGCCAAATATCATTTAAATATCTAAAGTGGTATTACAAATATTATTAATAAATGATTAATTTTTGAAAATTTTAACGCTGTATCTTAAAAGTTAAGACATTTAGGACATACGTTCATATTACGTTTTTTCTTTAAAAATTTCCTCCTTTAATATTAACATTTGTTACAAAAAAACCTGTATAATGTAAAAAACTTTACCAACCATAATATTTTATTTTCGTAAACATTGTTTTATCGATGTCAATAGGAATCCTTTTTTTTTTGTTTAAGGTTAAAGCTATTCAAAATTATATTGTTGAGCCATCATGTATGGTGTTAAAAAAATTTGTGAGCTAGTCCGTCCCCGACAAACTAAATGCCCAAAAATGATTTAATGGATTCATTTTAAGAAGGCTTATCTAGAAAAAATCATTAAAAAAAAAAAAATAAATTACGTCCAGTATTTTAAAAGTTATGTGAAAAAAAATTTCCCGGGCGTCCGTTATGTACCTGTGGGGGGAAAGGGCGTAGGATAAAGGGTTTGGGGAAATTGTCATAATATTTTTAAATTTTCTATAGCTCCGAGAGATTGCCTTTTTTTCGAAAATAGTCTTTTTATTGTTCATTTTTTAAAAAATTTTTCTTACCACCATGTTTTTTTTAAACTTAGGATAAAATTTATCTTTTTCCTCCAAAAATTTTACGAAAATTAACAGGCCCTTTAAAACTTTTTTTTTCCAAATTTTAACGAAATTTAAAATTTAGTATTTAATAAACAATGTTCCTTCTTCCTTGGGAATGCTCCTGGTCCCCACCGGACCCTTTTATTAATTCTTAATAACCGTCAGGCGGAAGTTGCAGAAACGCGGGGGTCGGCCTAATGATTATTTTATTTATTATGCGAAAAGTTTTGCCGTAACATTCGTTTAATGGGGGTTTTGGAAACAGGTTCCTTATTTAATGGCGCATTATCAACCAAACATTTAGGCAATTAAATGGAATTAAAAAACCTTATTTCCTTAAAAACATCTGGGTAAAACCCAAGGACAAAACCCCACATTTATTCCCTTTAACAAATTTAAAAAACGTTTAAACATAAAGTAGGGTTATGACAGTGAATTTATATATATATATATATATATATATATATATATATATATATATATATATATATATATATATATATATATATATATATATATATATATATATATATATATATATATATATATATATATATATATATATATATATATATATATATATATATAAATATATATACGTGGTCGATTTCTCAAAAACTTAGCAATGAAAAATTTTGAAAATTTGGTTGTTTGTTAATATCAATGAACAACTCGTCTAAAATATTTTCAAGATTAATTTTCGGTTGTACCGGTAGTCGATGCTAACTTCCTTTTTTTTAATGGAACCCCCTATATATTATTGCATTTTTGAATTCCTCAGAAAATTTTAGATATATTTTGTGTATAATATGCTATACCTGAGTCAAACCCGTTTTAATATATCTTGAATTTTATGTCAAAAATGATTTCAGCCCCCAAATGGGGAGAAATTTTTCTCTACGGCATACTCTATTATTTAATTTGCGTTAAATCTCTTGTGAAAAGAGGCTCAATTTTGTATATTGAGTGCATATTTTGGGTGTAATTTAATACAGGGGACAAAAAAATTAATACAAAATTAACTGAAAAAAAAAGTAAAAAAGTCCATTTTTTTAAATGGAAACCCTCTTTTATATTTTTATCGTATTTAATTAAAAAATAAGGTAACTTTATTATGTTCTATTCCGAAAATGTATAGTTTTCGAAAAAAATTTACAATTTGACATTTTGTATTGTAAAAGTGCTATTTTTTTTATTAGTGGGCCATGACGGGGGACGCGGGTAAAAAGACAATGGACGAAAACCTCACCATTTAGATTTGACAATTAGTTGTTATTGTATCAATTTTTCCGGGTCGTTTAAACTACACGCACGAAGATTATTTAAATTTTTTATTATCGTAAATGTAACAATTACGGCACTGTTAAGCAAAAAAAAATAAAATAATATTTATACCAGCAACAACCATGCATTGAAAAAAACAATTATTTTAGTAAATGTTCAAAATGTTCAAAAAATTTCGTGCGTGTGTTTAAATGACCCATAATTGGTATCTAATACCAACTAATTGTCAAATCTAAATAGTGACTTTCTACTCCGATTGCTTTTTGCTCGTCCTCCGCCCCACTAAAACAAAATTATAAGCCGTATAGCATTTTTCAATCAAAAATTTAAATTGTAATTATTTCAAAAAATATCATTTTCGGGAAAAGAAATTTAAAAAAAGTAACCTTTTTTTTTTATGCTAAATAGATAAAAATATAAAATGGGGGTTTTCCCTTTAAAAAAAAATTTATTTTTTTCGTTTTTATCATTAAAAGTTTGTACCTGTTTTGTCCCCTGTATTAATTTACACCAAAAAAATCCCTCAATATACAAAATTGACCCCCTTTTTTTTTAAGGGTTTTAACTCAAAAAATAATGAGATGCCGTATAGAAAAAATTTTCCATTTTGGGGGTGCAAACCTTTTTGAATAAAATTCAAGATATGTGAAAACGGTTAGACTTAGGTATAGCTGTTATACACAAAATATATTTAAAATTTTCCAGGGAAACCAAAATGCAAAATTCCCTGCCAAAGGAATCAAGGTTTAGAATGTTTAAAGAACAAAGTCAGTGTTATTCATTGGTTTTAATAGGCAACCTGTCAAAATCTGACTTT
>JAHBCN010019335.1:0-16201 GCA_019359885.1 Listronotus oregonensis
TATATTTACTATTTCTTTTCACTACACCAGCAATAGTTATTTAAGTCAAGCTCTATCTATAAGTAGTGTATTAAAATTTCCTTGGTAGGTGTAAATTCCTATTTGGAATTAATTAAAGAAGTTAAACATTGTTGATGGTAAAGATTGTCTTTTGATACGATGTAAGATTTTTCAGTCGATAACTAATCTAAAAATAAAAATCAAAACATAACAGTATTTCACTTTATTAGATAATTTTAGATATCACAAACAAGGGATCCGTTTAAGATGATACAAATGATTTCTTTAAAAAGGTACGATGTCGGTAAAAATTCTTGATATCTGAAAAACTAGATTTCGATGTTTCTCAACAAATTTCTTTATATCTTAAAGGGTATAAAAATTTTGGAATAGTTATAGTGCTTTCGGCGACTTTGCAGAGACATCACAAAAATATCCTTATATCTTTCAAAGGTTTTTACCAGGACATCGCTGGGATCCCTTTCTGCTGCCTAGGTATATATTTATAGTCAGAGCTGGGGAGTCAAATGGAAGACAGTAATAAGAGCCTAGATAATTAAAAAGGTTTTAATTTAGTTTAAAAACAATTTTGTAAATAATCTACACTTATACTTACTACGGTATGCCGCGCATATGGTTTCCGGGGTCTGACGTCACGTCAAAGCATCTGACCAAAGTTGCAAGTGGAATGGAAATGGGGCAAATATTTTATACTAACAGTTTAAAAAAATATTTGGATTAGTGGAAAGGGATTAAATATAAAATTAAGCAAAAAAATACTTTAAATAAAAAATCTTACGAGTGAAAGTAATATATAAATTAAATAATATCGTTTCGTATATTGTTTTAAGCGTCTTTTAGCTAATTGAATTTCGAATTTTGTTGATTATATAAATTTGAATTCAATTTCTACCAGCAAAGCTTAATAATGGGTATAAAATACCAAAATAAAACTTAGGTGTTCATATTGTAAAATACTGAAGTGTGACCAATAAAGTCGATGTCAACATATAAAATTTATTTAAAAAATACCTCAAAAAAAGGTAAAGAAAAGTGGGATAAAAAAGGAAGAAGCCCATCATATGTAAAATCTTTAAGATAGTTACCAAAACTATTGTACGTATATACAATATGAAAGGAGTAAATATATTATTTTTAAATGATTTAAAATAACCTAAAAAAGCTATTTTACGTTGAAAATTTGTAAATTTTTTGGATTTTTTAAGTTCATAATAAATTATTTGTTTTCCAAGGCAATGTTGATTTTTACCATAAATTGAATTTTTATTTTAAAATTTAAATACTTTTAAAACGGATAAATAAAATGCCAGCAAACTATATATTTTTGAAAAGAGGATAAATAGATCTTTTATTCAAAATTAAAATATACAGGGTGTTCCATTTAAAAAAAAGTTAACTTATTGAGTTTTCTTAACTTTTTGATGTTCATTTGTTTCTTTCGTTATGCTTAAAAGATAATAGATAAAAACTATGAAACTTTTATACAAGAAGATTTTTCTATCCTTTTTGGTAATCATTATAAGGGAAGGTCAAAATATAAATCATAACCCTGTTCGTCTGTAAGGTTTTTCTGGAAGGGCGGAGCCCAAAACCGCTCCCTCACGAGCCTATAAGTTATAACTTAATATTAAAACATACAAAATTAAAAAATGTTAACACAGATCTATCATTATTTAAAAACTGTTGACTCTCTCTGTCTATGATCACAATTTCTATATGTAGTCTAGGAGGAATCGGCGCATGAGTACCGTAAACTATTCCACCTCAATTTTTTTATACGATACTTATTAAATTGCTCTACTGATGATATAAATGTATGTTGCCATGGCGCCACCTGGTGCCATATTGTTTCAACCGAAATTGTTTAAAAAATTGCAAGGAATTGTTATTTTTTAACCGGACAAATTTTTTTCATATTCTTTATTGAAATAAAAACAAATTGTAGATAATTAAATTATTAATACGCGTAACATTGCTCTCTTTAACAATTTTGATAAAGTTACCAGTTTTTAAGATAAAGGATAAATAATGATATATAACACAGGGCCGATGCAGCGTATGGGTGTTTTCACATTTGACGACACGACACCGACACGACACCGGCAACGATATCGGTGGAGCCCAAACTACATGTAAATAAATGAAACCCTTTCACACTCGCCGACATGTCGTCGACGGGTCGTTGCCGGCAACGACATGTCGGCGAAGACCAAGGTCTCCGTTCGTGTCGTTGACGATTTTTTTAGTTGTTTACAGATGAAGTAGAAAATGGCTTGCTTTAAATATGATATAGTGACATTAATAGAATTGGTGGAGTCGAAACCCTGTATTTGGGACAAACACAACGAAAACAACAAAAACAAAATCTTAAGAGAGAAAAGTTGGCAAGAAATATTTCAATTTTTGAAAGATGGTTGCGAGGAAATGTCTGCCGCTGAAAAGAAAAAAACAGGTTAGTATTTTTGTTAGTAATTTTATATTATAAAATATTATATTACAAAATCAAGGTAGTTAGTATTTTACATAATTTTTGAGGTAAAATATGTATGTATTTATTGAAAAAATAACACCCACAATAACAAAACTTCTGGAATGGTTAAATTTCTTAAATTTTTGATAATTGCCATGGTAGTTACCCTTCTTTACTTAGAAAATAATTTGCAAAACATGATCGTACGCCTTGTCCGGTTTTATTACACTGGGTTAATGAGGCAGGAATTTGTTTTAATTGGGAACCAGAAGCAATTGTAAAATCTTCTTGCGAAAGCCGTCTCTTTCTCGTACTACATTGTGTAGTACCACACATGCCTTCACAATATTTTCTGAAAATGTTTTTAAGACATTAAGGGGTCTGTGGAATATTCTCCACTTGTTACTTAAGATGCCAAATCCACACTCTACATAACGCCGAGCTCTATGGAGTCTATAGTTGAGGACGCGCTGTTTAACGCTTAAATTATGGTTGGAAAAATCTTTTAAAATGTGCTGATTAATTGGAAAAGCGTTATCGGCGACAAAAACATGGGGTACCTTTAAGTTTACTTCTGCTGATAAAGGTCTTGCTGGTGGTATCTTTAACTCATTACTAATTAATCTTTTCCAAAAAATTCAGTCTCCTGTAGAATCGAAGAATCGCAGTCTTTCCCATATGCTCCTATATCTACGTATAAAAATTTGTAATCGGCGTCGACAACTGCCAGAAGAACTACGGAATAATATTTTTTGTAATTAATATTATATTTCCTTACATACATAGTGTATAATATTGCTTAAGGTAGATATCCCAATTCTAAAATTGTATTGCATTTCTGTCAATGTGCATCCTGTAGCCAAATACCTAAAAACAAAACTTTTTTCGTTATATATATTTTTAAACTAGGTATATTTTTTTGTTTCAGGTGACATGATTATTCATAAATGGTCCAACATACGAGACTCATTTTTGAGGTCTTTGAGAACAAAAAGCGGACAAGGCGCAAAAAAGACTTATATTTACAGCGAGCATTTACAGTTTCTATTAAAGGTAGCTCAAAAAGATGAGACAGAAAGCCATTTTAAAGGCATAGCTGAAGATGAAAACGAAAGGACTGACATAATATTTCAGCCACAATCAGCAGCTTCTCAAAATTTGGTTTCTCCGACATCGACGGAACAACAGCCAGTTGCAACCCCAAAGGTCTTTAAAAACAAAAAAAAATAAAAAGGGAGAATTGGATCAAATCGAACAACACATTTTAACAGAACTTGAAAATTCAAAACAATCGCAGGAAATTCAACGAAGTGACCACGAAATATTCCTATTGTCATTTTTGCCATACGTTAGGGATATGACGGAAACGGAGCTTATGGATATGCAACTCGAAGTTTTGCAGACAATCAAAAGAATTAAAGCACGACGTGGTTTAGTGCCTCGTCAATCAGTTATAAATGAAAATCCTAAAAATTTTGTGGTTTTGCCGTTAGAGTCACCTTCGACAAGTTATGGTGATTCTTATCAAGATTCGCAAGTAAGTCTTCAATCTCAGAGATACGAATCTTCTTTGAGCCAGGTGGAGGACGAGGAGGAAGAAGCATTACCCACTTTCCAAAGATTTGTACAAACAAACAAATATCAAAGACTGTTTGATGAAGCCTTGGAATAAAAAATATGCCTCTCTTTTTTAATTTTTAGATTTTGCTGTTACAATAATAAAATTTACGTTGACTTTTTTACATTACCATTTTTATAATAAACATAACTTTTATACTTACCTGATTGTCACTGCTACCATTTCTTCAGGTGGTATGGCCATTCTAAATGTACTGTTTTGCTTCTTAATTTTGTTAGTAAGGTTGCTTGTTATATAATCACAAGTGTCTGTACTCATGCGAAAATAATTGAAAAATTTTTCTGGATAATAAGTTAACTTTTCAAAAAGAGTATAATAGGTGCCTTCTAAATATCTTACTTTTAAAATAGGATGTACCCAGAACTCCCCATTTCTATAATTATTTTTCTTTTTACGTCTTAAATAAAGTAAATATAATAAATATATTTTATTATATGCCGCCATCTTAAAAACTGTCGGCCGACAATCGGACTGTAGTCGAGTAATGTGCAAACAACCCGCCGATATCGTGTCGGTGTCGGTGCCGTGTCGTGATCGTGTCGGTGTCGTGTCGTCATAATGTGAAAACGCCCTATGAGTCAGAGAGACGGCGATACTTAAAGGTAAGGGACGCATTCTTGTAAGCGCGCTTAATAAACAATGAAAAAACCTGTATAAACAATAAAACATTTTCAAATCTCAATCAAGGATATTATTACCTATTGTATAAAGAATAAAAAATATATTTTTTATGTTTTATTTTTTTTTAATAGGTATATATATTTTTCATGGGTCAAAAGTACCCAACTTTGAGATTTTTCGAACTTTTAAAAATTCATATCTCAAAAAATATTAACTTTATCGTAAAAAGTCATTGGACCTTTTTTATTTGTATTTCAATAAAGAATATAAAAAAAAATTGTCCGGTTAAAAAATAAGAATTCTTACTTAAGCCTTTCGGTTTAAATAATATGGTACCAGGTGGCGCCATGGCAACATGCATTTATATCGTCAGTAGGGCAATTTATAGAGGATCGTATAAAAAATTGAGGTGGAATAGTTTTCGGTACTCATGCGCCGATTCCTCCTAGACTAATGCTGGACTGCTTCGATGTGACGTACATGCGCAAAAAAAAACGAGTTTTAGTTCGCAACGTAGTATGCCGTTGTAAGTGTATAGTGTTTTGTTGTGTTCTAAGTGTATTTAAATCGTTGACAAAGTTAGGTTTCATTAAAAGGAAAACTATTATTTTTATAACGATTTCTGCCCAGCTCTGTCATGGTGTAAATTCTTTAATCCCTTTTCAAGGGACTTCGATTTACATTTGAATCATTCCTTGGTTTTTCTTTTGTCCGCCTTTACCCCCACCTCCAAAATTGCGGAAGTCTTTCCTCTCATCTCTATGCTTGCCTTCACCATTCCCATCTCGTTTTCTCCAGTTGGTATCAAGATCGGCCCTGCTTGGACCAATGTTCCTTGCAGCATTGTTAGTTCTAACGGAATTACCAGGTCTATTATGACGATCTCTGTCAAATTGGTCACGGGGATTACGAAAACTATTAGCTTGATCACTGCGATTACGGTAACTAGATTGCTCACTGCGGTAACGATCACCTACATGTCTATCACGATTCACGGGAACTGCTTTATGGTTATAACGATCTTTACCGCCATATCTGCCGTATCGACTGTTACTGGACGGGTCGTCATATGAACAATCATCAAGAGGAGAGCGATATTCGTTTGTTTTTGGTGCAGGGAGTGATTTAGGAACGTGTTTAATTGGACGGATGGGTGGATGATTATTTCTTTTCAAATCATTCAAAAGATTTTGGCGTTCCATGGGGTGGCCTCTCGCTGAGTTAAATCCTAGAATAAAAAAAAAATGACTCGAATAATTACGATACAGGATGTCCGAAAAATAGGTGAACAAAATTTTGTAATGGGATACAAGTCATGTAATATGACCGAAGTAATTTCAGAATGTCCCTATATTTTTAGTTAAAAGAAATACCAAAAAATGTTTTGAACAAAAGTTTTTTTTATAATGACTTTTATCCCTTACAGAATAAGTATACGTAGTCCAGGAACCGAGCCATGTTGCCTCAGAATTTTTTTTTAAAACGCTCAGAATGACTTAAAATTTTAACACTAGGTAAAGAATAGTCCAAGGATCAAAATCTATATCATTCCGAGGGGCGTCTTTACCTTGGGGGTGGTTACCAAACCATTTTTGGGGTGAAATTTTTTAAAACTATTTTGACTACATAAATCAATAGAAAAATTATTTCTAAGCAAAAAATGTGTTATGCATTTTTTTTTGTAAAATGCATACTTTTCGAGTTATTCGCCATTGAAAGTCGGCGTTTTAATTGCTTTTTTGCAAATAACTCAATTTTCAAAATTGTAGCTTCAAAAAAACGAATAAAATGTTTTTTTGTAATTGCTCTGGGACCAATACAGACCAAGTTGTGGTTTGTTAAAGGTTAGCTGTTTTTTATCAAACACAAAATTTCAGAGTTTCAAAGGCAAATAACGCAAAACCTACGTATTTTTCGAGGAAAACTAATAATAACTTTTTTAAAGCATTTGCAAAGACCTTCCTTTAAAAAAAAAAGATATGTATTATAAAACCTGAGTGAGTTATGATTAAAATAAGGTTAAACCAAATTTTTTTGAGTGCAAAAATCTTCGAAAACAACTCCATAATTACCACCCTAATAAAAATGAGTCGTAGCCCCCTTTTTCAATTCTCTTTATCTATGTATCATAAATGCATTCTAAAATTTTTACCGATTTAAATTGCTTAATTTTAAAAAATGGAGCTGCAAGTGAAAATCAAATTTCAGAATTTAAATAAAAAATTACCTTCGTGAAAATAACTCGAAAACTATAGGAGGTACGTTAAAATTACTAAGGTATTTAATTGTAGCCTTTTAAATAAAAAATATTTTGTTTTTTTTTTTAATTTACTGCATGACCGAAATTAAGTGAGATAAAAAGGTTTAAAACGTGTGTATAGACGAAAATTTTGGTTGGTCATTAACTTGTGCAAAAAAGTAAGATTTATTCTTCTAGAAGCTATACATCCCCTTAAATAGAGGTTTAACTACCCGACTTATATTTGCCTTACTTGCTAAAATTCTTTATTTTTCTAAAGAGCAGCAACTTACAGAGACAAAAACACGTCAAAAACCATGTGTCGTATTTGCAAAACCCCCTCACCTTTTTAAAATCTTCATTTTTTTGAAGATTTTAAGCAATTTGTTAAAGACTAGAGGGCAATAAAGCAAATTCGACAACGGATTCGTGATTAAAAGGCAAAAATTCTTTGAAAACCATATATTGCATGTACAGAACAAACATTTTTTTTTTGCTTTTTGCCCAAGTTTATGGAACCAGAAAAAATCGACACGATGCCAATGGCGATGGCTCCAAGAAAAAGGAGATATTGTTTCTCCTACTCGTGACAAAATCTACTGCGTTCAGACGCTTCCATATTTATTACGTTTTGTCTAACGCAAGAGAGAATTTCCAACTTTTTATGAGCAAATGGTTAAGACATTGTCTTCCGTGATTTTACATATTATCCGATCAAATAGCCCAAAAAATAGGGGTACCCTTGCATAAATTCCCAAGAAGCTGAAAATTTACATAAACGTTAGAAATACCATTATAACAAAATTGTGAAAAGTCCTCATCGATCCCATGTGTGCAAAAAATTTTTTACAAGGTCAAAGTTCGCCAAAATGGGTTTTTTAAATTTTTTAGCAAAAAAGTTAGTTTTATGATAAAAATACGTAAGACAAAAATGTAGATCATGAATTATAGGAGGTCGTTAAAATTACTAAGGTATTTAATTGTAGCCTTTTAAATAAAAAATATTTTTTTTTTTTTTAATTTACTGCATGACCGAAATTAAGTGAGATATAAAGGTTTAAAACGTGTGTGTATAGACGAGCACTACCTTATTTCAGCCCTTTAAACTCATCTCTTTAAAACAGAAAGGGTTTAAAACAGTTTTAATATATAGCTCTTGAAAAAACCAACAAAACGGTTTGTTAAAGAACTTTTTATCACAAAAACTGAAGGAGTTATGCATAAAAAAATAATTTTTTGGATTATTTTAAAAACGATTCGATGGATTTAAAAAAAAAACCGCGGTTTTGTACTTTGTTTTTATATTATAAGATTGTAAGGAGTGGGTTTTTGAGGATTAAAAAATTACAAAATTAAATTAGTTATACTTTTGATCAGTTACATTTTTTAATTACAACTAGGTGACAATATGTTAATTTTTTTAGAGTAAACAATAATTTTTTTTAAATCAAAATAAAGGTTGATTTTCAAAGGTTAAAATATATTAAATAATGTTTTAAAGAATTCAATACTCATTTTTAATTTAAATGAGCCTAATTTTATGTGATTTAAGCTTTAATATGAAAGTATTGAAGGTTTTTGCGATAAGGGGTAGTTTTCACCACTAAAAAATAAAAAGCGACCTTCAGCATAATGGAGATTTTGAAAAGAAGGGGTAAGTTAAGCTTAATCCCAAATTTTCATGCAAAGCACTGTGATAATATATAAATTTTTAGGGGTAAATATTTTTTTAAATCATAATAAGGGTTGATTTTTAAGGGCTGAAATATTTAAATAATGTTTCAAAGAAACAAAATACTATTTTTTTAACTTATTTGAGTCAAATTTTACTCAACTTAAGCTTTAATGTTTAGTTTTATAGGTTTTAGCAATAAAGGGTACACCTACAAAAAAAAGAGCGCCCATCGGCATAATATAGATTTTGATGAGGAGGGTAAGTTAAGCTTAATCCCAAATTTTTGAAAAAATTGCCAGGTTTTGTACTTTTTTAGCTTTGTTTTCTGGATTAACGGGGTCAGGTAAAAAAGTTATCGGCCCTAACCGCATTTTTTAAATAAAACACCCTGTATATTTTAATCTAAAAAAAACTGCGAATTAAATTTTCTTTTTAAAAATATAGACACCATGAATGATATTGATTTTCTATGCGATTTATTTAAACGTTCTTACTTTAAACCACAGCAGGCTATGAAATGAAATTGAAACTATTTGTATTCCAAACTATAAATTAACTAATTCCTTTTGTAGGTCTGTAAATAATCATGGAGGTGTGGCGATATATGTAAGGAACGATATGGAGGCCTCTGCTATAAATGTCGATTCTTATTGCAAGGAAATTGATGCAGAGTTTTCAGCAGTTGCTATAGAAAATATAGTGGTGATCGTTTTGTACAGATCTGGTTTGGGTAGTTATGACAACTTCATGCTTTCTCTGGAAAGAATGGTAAATGATATAAATAAGAAATATAAAAAAATTATAATTGTGGGCGATTTTAATGTAGATTTCCTAAAGAAATCTAGAGAACAAAATCGGCTAATTAATTTTCTAAATTTTTTCAATTTTAATTTTTTAATTAAAGAACCAACTCGTATTAGCAGTAATTGTGCATCGTGCATAGATAATATTTGTACAAATTTTGACGAGTTGGTGAAGACAGAGGTGGTCAAAGAGGATATCTCTGATCATTATGGTCAAACGGTGCGGATTTTGAGTGAACTGCAGCTGTTTGAAAATCAAGTATTTATAAGACCAATAACACTATCGGGTCAGGCAGAATTTAGATTTATGCTAAATAATAATGAATGGCAACAACAGTTTTATGATGCGCATGACCCGTCTGTGATGGCGGAAATCCTGTCTGCGTCCTTGCAGCACGCCGCGCTTTGCGCCTTTCCACTAAAAAAGCTAAATAAAACGAATCAAAATCATGGTATACCAATGACCTGAGAGCTATGCGTAAAAATCTTAATAGACTTAGACATAGATTGGATCGGTTTGATAATGTAGACATCAGGGCAGAGTACATTAAAACTAAGTACTTATACCGTAGAAAAATAAAAGAATGCAAAGCACAGTTTCACGATGGCATTCTTAAAACAGCAAAAAACTTTAATAAAATAGCGTGGAACATCATAAATAATTACGCAAATAAAAGTGAAATTAAATCTTCAATAACTAAAAGCCCAGACGAATTTAATAATTTTTGTACCACTATAGTGGATGACCTAGTGAAGGGTCCTAAAAGTAATCTGGACCCTATCAAATGCATAAAAATGGGGGTGGCCAACTCAATATTTCTAAACCCTTGTACAGAGGCGGAAATTTATGCCATTATAAAAAATCTGAAAAGCTCATCCAGCTCTGATGCCTATAGTGTCAGTACCGATATTATAAAAACTGTAATTGATATAATCTCTGCACCAGTTGCTCACTTGACAAACGCTTGTATGGAAGGAATATTTCCCCAGTCACTGAAATTAGGAAAGGTCATACCTATTTTAAAAAAAGGCGATCCAGCCTGCTTAGACAATTACAGATTTATAACAATTACTCCCATAATATCTAAAATTATGGAGATAGTCTTAAAAGACAGAATATCACTGTTTCTAGAGTCAAACAGTATATTACATAAAAGACATTATGGTTTTCGAGCTGCAGGATCAACTACACAGGCTGTCACAGATATAACTCACGCTGCTCTTAGAGATTTGGACGTGGGTATCTGTACGATGGCTGTCATGTGTGACCTGTCTAAGGCGTTCGACAGCGTGTCCCACGACATTCTACTTAGTAAACTGGACAAGTACGGAATCAGGGAAACGCTTGACCTCATTAAATCATTTCTCTCTAATAGAGAACAGTACATTGTTATAAACAGCGACAAGTCAGGTATCAAGGAGGTTAAGCATGGGGTGCCCCAGGGTTCAGTGCTTGGGCCGGTACTATTCATTATTTACATGAACGATCTACCCAACTACTTGGAGAAGAGTGATGCTTACCTCTATGCAGATGATACTACGCTTCTGTGTAGGGGGTAATCGATGATCTGAGTGGATTGTCGGGGGACGCATTGGCGGAGGCCAAGGAATGGTTTAGTGCTAACCGTCTTGCACTGAATCAAAGTAAGACAAACAGGATGGCCTGGACCGGTAAAGGGGTGAGATTTTTAAAGATAATGAAACCATAAAATTACTGGGGTTCAACCTGGATCCTCAATTAAACTGGAGAAATCATGTTTCTTCCCTTTTGTCTAAATTGTCTAGAGCTAGGTTTGTGATTGGAAGATTGAAAGAAGTGGTATCCATGGGGGGTATTAAAAAAAGCTTTTTTTGGACTACCCAACCCCCTTTTTAAAAAACCTAACCTAGGGGGTTCGGTGTCGGTGGAGGCCCTGAGTACTAATAGCGCAGAAAAAAATAATCCGAGAAATGTGTGGTGTGACTTATAATGAACATGCCCGCCACTGTTTATAAACCTTAAAATAATGACGGTTACTTGTGCATACATCTTGGAGGCAATTTTAGGCCCCAAAAATAAAACCCAATTTTAAGCGGAGCGGATATACATGAATATCCTACTAGAGCTAAAATCAGTTAAGGCTACCCAAGGTGAATCTGTGCAGAACGGCCACCTTGAGATTTCTACCTGTTAAGTTATATAATAAATACCCACAAACTGGAAAAAATTAACACTGAAATATTAAAAAAGAAGGCTTCCTCATCACCAACGTTTCTATGAGATTGGCGAGTTTATTGATTGGACGGGCGAATGGAAGTGAGGTATATTTTGTTATTTCTTGCCATGTTTGCCCTTTTTAAGGTAAGTTATATGTTTTTTAATTTGTTTTTACCTTTTACAATTTACTATTGTGTTGACGTACCAAAGCAAATGTATTTTGTATTTTTTGTATGATTTATGGTGAATAAAATATGAAAATAATATGAATATGAAACAAAAGCTTATATACTAGAAACCGTTGGATAGGAACACATGGACCTACAAGGTGGCCACCACGATCTCCGGATCTAACACCTCCAGATTTTTCTTGGAGTGTTAAAAAATAAAATTTATAAAAAGTCATCTTAACCAGACAAAAACAATGTCTATATAGTTTTGTTTCTAGGTATTAGCTTTTGTTTTAAAGCCTACTGTGGTTTAAAGTAATAACGTTTATATAATTTGCATAAAAAAACAAAGTCATCCATGATGTATTATATTTTTGTGAACAGAGAATTTAATTGCTATCTTTTTAAAGTAAGATATACAGGGTGTTTCATTAAAAAAATGAACCCTTAGGTCCGATAACTTTTTTAACTGACCCCGTATACTTATTTTGAAAACGGCAGATTATTAAAAAATCATTATAAAGAAACTTTTGTATAGAACATTTTCCTGAATTTTTTTAACTAAGAAAATATAGTGTGATTCTAAAACTAATTTTTTTTTATTTTTCCCCCGTATCTCTGAAGCCAGAAAAAAATTTAAATTTTGATTTTTTTTTTTTTAAAAGGTTTGGACCCCCAAAAGGGGAAAGGGCCCCCAAAAAAACCTTTATATTACTTTTTTAAAATAGGCATATACTCGATCCTTCATAAACTCCAAGTGTTGCGAGAAATTAGCGCGTTTGAGAGACTTTAGGCATGATAATTCAGTATTCGAGAGCATAGCAATTATATTAACAAGATTTTTGACAAAACAAAGTAAAAACTATTGGAGTTTTGCGTTTTCGATTGTATTTAATGCTCTTAAATATTTTTACTTACTTTGAATAGCATCATCGGGTTCAATTTTCATTCGTTCGAGAATCCACCGACAGATAAAATAACCTGTTCTATTTAGCCCATGTGTACAGTGAACTCCAACTAGAGCATCTGAAAAGAAAGTAACTCTTAGTAAAAAATATTATCTTAATATGTATAATACAGGGTGTTGTGTAGATATTTTAATCTTTAATGTTTTAAACGCACAAAATGTCTGTATAAAAATAATCAAATAAACATTGTTAAAAATAGCGGCTCACCATTAATTAGATGGAGATACCGGACTTCAAAATGATTAATAGAAATAGCAAAAATACCATACCCGCCACTGCCTTAAACTGAAATAGATCATTAAAGAGTGACCGCAAAAAAGGTTTTTTTCCCGTTTTTTAAACACCCGTAACTTCCACTGAAATTAATAAAATGCAACACTTAAGTGCTAAAAATTTTGGTTGGTCATTAACTTGTGCAAAAAAGTAAGATTTATTCTTCTAGAAGCTATACATCCCCTTAAATAGAGGGTTTTAACTACCCGACTTATATTTGCCTTACTTGCTAAGATTCTCTAAAGAGCAGCAACTTACAGAGACAAAAATACGTCAAAAACCATGTGTCGTATTTGCAGACCTCCTCACCTTTTTAAAATCTTCATTTTTTTGAAGATTTTAAGCAATTTGTTAAAGACTAGAGGGCAATAAAGCAAATTCGATAACGGATTCGTGATTAAAAGGCAAAAATTCTTTGAAAACCATATATTGCATGTACAGAACAAACATTTTTTTTGCTTTTTGCCCAAGTTTATGGAACCAGAAAAAATCGACACGATGCCAATGGCGATGGCTCCAAGAAAAAGGAGATATTGTTTCTCCTACTCGTGACAAAATCTACTGCGTTCAGACGCTTCCATATTTATTACGTTTTGTCTAACGCAAGAGAGAATTTCCAACTTTTTATGAGCAAATCGTTAAGACATTGTCTTCTGTGATTTTACATATTATCCGATCAAATAGCCCAAAAAATAGGGGTACCCTTGCATAAATTCCCAAGAAGCTGAAAATTTACATAAACGTTAGGAATACCATTATAACAAAATTGTGAAAAGTCCTCATCGATCCCATGTGTGCAAAAAATTTTTTACAAGGTCAAAGTTCGCCAAAATGGGTTTTTTAAATTTTTTAGCAAAAAAGTTAGTTTTATGATAAAAATACTTAAGACAAAAATGTAGATCATGCAATTATCTACAAAAATTGTTCCTACACTTTTTTTCCCTAAAGTTTACCATTTCTGAGAAAAAACAATCCTAAAATTTACTAAAGTTTTATTTTCTATACTATGCATGACTAATCTGCCTAACTAAACTATTAGTGTGCGTGACTAATACATTAATATTGAATGATAATTTTGAGAATATGAACTAAAAAGAAACTCAGTCTCTCATTTAATGTGACCATGTGGCCTTGAGTCACATCTGTCTTCTACTCAATTCTGGTCAAACATTCCTAATAAGTCTCGGTTCATCACATTCTAAAAGAAAAATTTACCACTAAACACATTTTAGTCAAGCAAGCTGACAATGACGCTGATGTACTCATCATAGAAACTGCAATTAATCAATTTAATCCAACTGATGTAAATGTTGTTGTGGTAAAGATGTTGATCTGTTGGTATTACTTACCGCTTGAAATCCAATTGAAAAATTCATTTATTTTTTAAAACCAGGCAACGCTCAACAACTATCGCAAATATTTTCAAATTCGAGTTTATCGGCTTATCCCAAATTTTAAAATCACATTTTAATTTTACATGCTATGACTGGTTGTAATAGAACCTCTGCAATGTTTGGGAGGGGTAAAACAACAGCTTTTAAATTATTTGAAAAACAAAACTTGGTTACATCTGCTAAAATTTTTGAAAAATTTTCAATTTTCTATTTGGTTTTTTTACGTATATGGACTCCAAAAATTTTTGATGAAAGTTACGTTTTATCTTTTGCAAAATTTTCTTGAAATAAAAACGTGTGAAAAATTTTGCTTTTTTCCCCCAACCTGGGCCTCAACAAATTTTATTGGGTATATTATCAATTCAAGGTGGCTTGGAAATTTAACAAAAACCCAAAAAAATGGGAAAGCAAATTAAAAATTTTTTGGGAACCAATCCACACTACTTCCCCCAAACCCGAGAAGCTTCTTTATTTTTTTTGCAACTGCAAAAGGGATGTAATTCGAAAGGGGGGTTAAAAAGTTGGTTTATTTTTCACCAGCATACCCCAACTGATTATCCCCTTTTGAAAATTTATATCAAGTCGGGAAAAAAGAAGAAAAAAAAAAAAAAAAGAAGAAGAAAAAAATGAAAAAAAAGTTTTAAATAAAAAACCCTTTTTATTCTACTAGGGTTTAATAAAATAAACCAAAAAATGGAAAGGGAAAACCACGTTAAAAAAAACGAAATAAGTACCTCACAATTGGCGTGGAAAGTGAGATTTTAAAATCCTTTTTAGAAATTTTTAATTTGGGGAAAAAAATCGGGGAAAAATTTTTAAAAATTTAAAAACATCTAAAATTTTTGTTAAAGCTATTATTATCATTTAACTAACCGTTTCGCTAAAAAAAATTAAAAAAAAAACATTTTCGTGAACTTTAACCATGTATAAAATTTTTTGCACACATGGGATTGATGGGGTCTTTTTACAATTTCATTATAATGGTATACCCAACGTTTACGTGAATTTTTAGCTTCTTGAGAATTTATTTAAGGGTAAATGTCTATTTTAATAGGATCAATATATTTTTCTAAGGTTGCGTCGTGCCATAGAGGACAATGTCAATACGCGACCGGGGCGGACCTGTTAGTACGTATAACTTATTTTGAGTCAAAAGAATCCCAATAAAACATAAAAATCTCGGTTATAAGAACTAAAATTAAACTGAATAAATTTTAATCGAATATATTCCGTGTACAGAACAGAAGCAAACAAATATTATTCTACACGTCAAATCCAATAAACCAAATATCATAACAACGTTTACAATCACAGAACTAACAATCGAGTTACGTAACCAACAGCAAAACATAATATACCTACAAACGATCGTATTAAATTTATTCAATTTAAATTGACAGTCGGATTTATTGTAAATGACGCGGCGCTTGATCAGATGGATTGTGATCGGGTCCGTAAGGCGGCCTCCAACTCAAGACGGCGTATGAACGGTAATAAATGTAGTAGTTACTGACATGAAGCGGACACCCCGTGGAGTACTTTTGATATCGAGAAATCGACCGATGATTTGTCGAAGTAAAAGTACGGAACGATATGGGAGGTTAACTTGTCATCAGAGGTGGCCGTTACTTATGCATAACATGTTTTGAATTGTTATTAGTCCCTCTGTAAAAAAGGTGTCCGGAAACCCTGTATAGAATTTTGTAAAAGACTCTTCTCATCAAAAAAAAA
>JAHBCN010019336.1:0-16154 GCA_019359885.1 Listronotus oregonensis
TGCTAAATTAGGCCAATAGCCTTTTGGGGGTTTTTTTTACCATTAAAAAAAACTACTTAGAGATAGAAAGAATCTTACGAAATATATGGGAAAAAAACAAGGAAAAAAATACCACGAAAGAACTAGTTACAAGGGTTTTTTTTTGCATCTAACCCTTTTACAAACATAACTTTAAGATTATCGTCCACATTTGGCCAAGTATGTTATAAGTTTTTTTAAAAAAATTGTTTATTATTTGTAACAAAGGTATAAAAAATATAGTAGAACCATGACATTAGGCTGCTTTAAAAATCCTTTATTGACTATAAGTGTCCTTTATTTAAAAAAAGAAGTAACCTATGTTCTAAAAATTTTGGGAAAAACCTTTTTTACCGTCTATTTTAGCTTTGGGGAAATTGTTGTATCATCAAAAATTTCCTTTTTTTTTTTAGTATTTTTTTTGTGGATTGGTTTACCCGTTTTGCCACTTAAATATTAAATTTTAAATTTATGTTTAAGTTTTATCTTTTTTTTACACCCTTTTCAATATTTTTTTTATATAAAAGCATACAAAAAAAAAAAAAAAATAGTTCAAAGAAAAAGGTAAAAATTATATTTTTTTTTTATTTAAAAACCAATTAAGTTACATAATTGCCTATTAAAAAAAAAATTTAAAAATATAGTATTTATTTTTTTTTCTGGTAAAGTTATTGATTTACAAAAATACTACTATAATAAGCCCCACCATAATTATTTTCACGAGATAAATGGAAATTTTTTTGTAATAAAAATATTTATTAAACTTTGAGTGAAACAAAATTTTCCCTGAACTGCTTAAATGGAAAAATATCGTTTTTGCAGAGCTTGCATTTAAATGAGGCAAAAAATGCGTGATTTCTAAATATTTTAAAAGGGTACGTTAGTTCTCTGAAAATCAAAATATTCAACTTAATACTTTAATTATAAATTTTTATGTTTTATATGGTCAGTATTAAAAATAATTTTTTTTTTTTTTTAATAGTTATAAATTTATATTTTGGGTTTTTATATAGATTATACTTAAAATGTACATATCGTATAAAAAGGTATTTATTTCAAATTTTCCCTTTTTAAATTTACGTTTTTTTTCGGCTAAAGAAAAATATACAAAAAATTAACTTCTAAAACTTTAATAACAATGTAATTAACAGACTTGAAGCGGGTTTTTTATCTTACTTTGGATTGGTGGTTATTTTCCCAGTGCATTATTACCTTTCAAACGCTACAAAGCTTTTTTTCCCCAAAGGGTTATTAAACAACTAAAACTATATTCTCTATTTTTTTCGGGAAAAAAGCACAAAAAACTAAAAAAAAAAATAAAGTGCTGTAAACCTATTGTATACTAATATACAAAACATTTTTTTCTTTTAATGCAAATTAAAGGTACATTTAAATAAAAAACCCTTTTTTTTAAAATTTTTTTAAATAATTCTTTGTAGTTTAAGTTAAACGTTACTTTATTGCGAATTTATGATATGAAGTGCAAAAAAGCATATTTAAAAATATTTTTGCACTAGTAAAAATTAAAACTTTTCCCAAAATTGAGACAAAAAAAATATTATACAGGTTAGTTTTAAATTATTAGTTTTACAAAGATTTTGGCTTATAAAAGCTTATAGCCCCTGAGCAAGCTAAAATTGGGTCAATTATTTCCTCTCAAGCAATAACTGGTATAATACATGAGGGTTGTATTATAAAGCTTTATGAAGGTCAGCTGGGGTTCCGTTGGGACAATAAGCCGGGTAGCTTTTAATAATGACAACGCAGTAATTTTTAAAAAAACAACGTTAATTCTAACCCAACTGGTATTTTTATTGTTGTTCATAAATATGAGGTGAAATTAAGTAAAAAAAAATTTAAAAAAATATTAGCATCTAACTTGCAAAGGTGTAACCAAAAAAATTTTTTTTTTACCATGCACGTAGATTTTTAGCTCTTTAATAAACCAATAGAATTTTTTTCCAAAATAATAAGAAAAAACCAATAGTTGACCCCCTTAAAAAATTTTTTTTTGGGGTTTCCTATATCCCTCCCGACGATGCACCACCCGGTATATTTAGTAGTTTCTTCCGAACAAAAAAATTGCTAAAAAGTAGCTAACCCAATATCTCGAAGAAAAAAAAAAAAAGGAAAAAAAAGGGCTGAAAAAATATTTTTTGATTTCCTCTTAACTAAAAATTCACCTGGTGATAGCTTATAAACTATGAATAAATATATATGTCAGCTGGCTGTATCTCGATACAAAAACCATTTTAGAAATAACGAGATTAGTTTAAGATACATCATTTCTTTCCAGATAAAAATTTGTAAGCTGATTATCAATATACTGCTGTTATTAATAAAAAAAATCAGCCAGCAATAAGCCGAGGAAAACACTCTCAGCTGATGCATTTAAATGGGTGATAGATGTTCCCACCTAACTCCTGCGCTATAACTTTTAAAAATCAACTGACGGTTTTTGCACCGAGATACAACCAGCTGACAAAATATTTATCCATAGTTGCATATAAGCTATTAACAGGTAAATTTTCTTTGTAGAGGGAAAAACAATGAAAGTATTTTTTTATGTTTTGAGCGTAACGTAAAAATGCACCATGTTTCAGTCAGCTGTTTTTTTTTTTTTGTGTTTTGGGGTTTTGCTAAAATTTTTTAAAAAGTTTTTAGGTGAAAGGAAATAAGTTAATATGCGGGGAAAGGTGCATCGTCGGGGGAAATATAGAAAACCCCTTTTTAAAAATTTTAAAAAAGGGGTAAATTTTTTGGTTTCCCCCAATTATTTTGGACAAAAAATTTTAAATTAAAGGGGAGGGGAAATCTACTTTTTGGTATATGGTAAAAAAAAGGTTAAAATAAATTTTTTTAAAAAAATTTTTCTTTATTATCGCCTTATATTTATCCCCCAAAAATACCAGTTATTTTCCCCAAATTTAAAGTTCTAAATTTTAAAAAATTTCGGCTTTGTTCATTATTAAAATTTCCCGGCTTTTTTTCCCCCCAAAAAAGGCCCAGCGGGGGTTTGGGTTTTAAAACCCCCCCACCATCCTCCCAAATTTTTCCCCCTTGAAGAAAACTGGTCATGTAAATCTGTTATTGGCTCCTGTACCATTAGAGCAATAAAGTATGTAGAAATAGTTTCTTAATTTAATAAAAAAATAATTTTATGAAAATTTAATTTTTATGTAGTTTATAAATTTTTTTTAAAAATTGAAGAAAATAAGTTTTTTTTTCAAAAAAAAGATATCATATAATTTTTTTATAAAATTGCTTTAAATTTTACACGTCCCCTTTTTTTAAAAAAGCAAAAAAATTTTTTAACCCAAAAATTTAAAAATTTTGCCCTATACCAAATTTATTTTTATCTTTTTTTTTCTGGCTTAATAAGAAAAATTAATTTAACAAGTAGGTAAAAATTTATTTTTTTTTAAAATTTTTTTTTAAAAAAAAAACCCCAAATTTTTTTTTTTAAAAAAAAAACAATTGAAAAAAAAATTTTAAAAAGAATGTTATTTATAGGACCCTTTTTGCAACAATTTTTTAATGGGAAAAATTTTTACATAATAAAACAAAAAGAATATAATTTTTTTTAAAAATTTTTACATAGTTTTTTTGACTTGATGCTGATTTAATAAAAAAAAAAACCCATAAAATAAATTAACCCCCCAAAACCCTTTTTATGAAATTTTTAAATTTTTTGTTTTAATATAAAAATTATTACATTATTATAAGTTCTGACAAAAGTCTCTTAACATTTTTAAACTTTTCATATTACAATTTATAGAGTTTTAATTTTTAATATTGCCTAATATTCCCTTTTTTTTTTTTTAAATTATATGTATCTTAAAAACGGTGCTAGAAGGAACCAGGACCGAAGCAGTACCATTTTAAAATAAGGCATTATACAGATAGGAATTTTTGGCGGGTACCCAACAAGGACTATTAAGTGTATTTTATGGTAAGTTAACCGTTAGACTTAAAGCCAGAATTTAGTTTAGGTGATAACGAATTGAAAGGTCGTATTACAAAATGTTGTATTACAAATTATGTAATACGACACTATTTCAAAAACTATATTTTTGAAATGGTGTCGTATTACAAAAAAGGCAGTAAATATATTTTTAGCCACTAAAGTACTTAAGTTTCGTATTACAAAAGTTGTAAATATATAATTGGCTTATGAAGAATGACTTTCGAAAAAAAAGATTTTGAATGCTTTTTTTTTTAAAAATTTTTTTTAATGGGGTTTTTATTTTAAAAAAATTGTAAATCAATTTGAAGTTTATAAAAAAAAAAAATGTTGCATATATTTTTTTAAATATAACCTGTTTTAGAAAAATAATTGATTTTGTTTTCATTCGTGCAAAAAATATCCAATTAAATGTTAAATTTGAATAGGTATTTTACAACAATGGAAAAACCTATTCGAATGTCAACCCCAAAAAATTTTTTTCCTGCGACCCTGCAGGACGTTAACAAATGCAATGTCAGATCCATGTTCGAAAGGATGACATTTTTAAATTTAAGGGGGGAAAAGCTAGTTCAAGATAAAATTTTGCAAACGAAATCTGTAGCCTTTTAGACAGTAGTAACAAATTGTTAAATGGTTTTTTGAAAAGTTTTACAAATAGTTTTACTGGAATTGACCCCGGGGGTTGAGATAAACATAATGGATTTTTCCTTTAAAAGGGGGGGGTAAAAATTTTTGGGGGTTTCCCCCTGGTCCCAAAAATTTAAAAAAAAAAGTTGTATTATACACCTTCTTTATAACTATGAAATAATATTAGGTATACCATATGTCTAAGGGAAAAAAAGATACATTTTAATTAAAAAGGGAACTGCCATTGTATTAACCACAAGCAAATTGTTAAAATCACTTTTTTAAAAAAATTTTCCCTTTTAAAAAACTAAAAATTTAAAAAAGCGTTGGAATTATGTTTTTTAAATATAAAAAAAGTTTTAAAAAAAAAAAAAACCCTAATTTTTTTTAAAAAAAATTTTTTTTTTTTTTTTAAAACAGTCCACCGAGGCAAAAAATTTTATATTATATAATATATATAAAATTATAAGCAGTATTAATTAAAAAAAAAAGTATTAACCTCAACAATAGTTGTTACTTTTTATAAATCCAATGTTCCCCAAAAAAACCCTTAAAAATCAAAATGCTTACCTTGAAAAAAAATTTCAGAGTTTAAAAACCAGAGCTAAACATAAAAAAAGGGGGGGAAAATCATCCTTTTGTCCCCCAAAAAATTAACGACCACATTGCGTCACGAGGTTTTTTTTAACTTGCACACCCGAAAAAGGGGAAAAAAAATTTTCGAAAATAGTCACATTAGTAGGTTAAAAAAGGGGGTGATTCGCCGACGCGTTGAATCTGAAAAAAAAACAAAATCATAATTAGTTTAAACTATTTGAATTATAGCTGTATAATTTTAAAAAATTTAGAAAATTTTTTCATTTTATTTTGGGATAAATAAAAAATTTTTTTTAGGCTTTTTTTAAAAACTTTGGGTTTTTTCAAAAAAAATTTTAAACCTTAAACTTTTTGTAAACCCAACAACCCGGAAAACTTTTTAAAAATTTTTAAAAAATAAACCCTTTTTTTTTTTGGACAAAAAAATTAATTTTAAAATTTTTTAACAAAAATTTTTCCCCAGTTTTAAAATTTTAAAAAAAAAAACAAAATATTTTGGGAAAAAGTCGTAATTGAAGTTGTGAGGCCCCTTTTTTTTTAAAAAAAATAAAAATTTTTAAAAAAAAGCAAATTTCCCCCAAAGTGAGAAAAGGGGAATTTTAAAAAAAAAATTTTTTTTTTAAAAAAAAAGCATTTTTTAAAAAAAAGGGGCCCAAAAAATTTTCCCCCAAAAAAATTTTTTTGGGGATGTATCCCCTTGTTATTAAAAAAAAAACAGAAAAACAGGTTAAAAGTTCTACGTTAACGGCTACATGACGCGCCCCTTTTAATTGTTTCTAATAACTTTATAAAAATATAAATTTTTGGGAAATTTTTTTAAAAATTTAAAAAAACCTAAAAATATAAAAAAATTTATTTACCAGAAAAATCGAATTTTTGAAAATTTTAGGGTGGTGTAACCCTTTAATTTATTAAACAATAACAGGAATACTCGTTATTAATATATCCGTTTAGAATTAATTAGAATAAAATTGTACAGAATAAGAATAGTTCAAAAACTTATTGTGAAAAAATAGTATATATAGTATAAAGTAATGTATTTTATTATGTATTGCTAATATTAATAATACGATAACTATAATAATTAAAGATTTTTCTTTTAAATATACCAGTCATACCAACTTGTATTTATCCCATTAAGTGTCTTTATTAGAAGTTTTATTTAAACGTTATTTTAGAGCAACCACAGTAACAATATCTGATAAAAAAGTTTTAAATTGTTAAATATAAAGTACTTGTTGAAGATGCTTTATTTGACAAAAAAATGTAGTCTACCAAATGTCATGACATTACCAAAAAATGTAAGTTTTTTAAAGAAAAGTATTAAAGACATATAAAAATATAGACGTCTTCATTTACATTATAACCCTTTGGTTGCAATATAAACGAATACCACACCTATAACCGTCATAGACAGTAATTGTCACAAGTTTTAGCACGTGTACCCGGCTAACACCACCAACTAACATATAATATATATTATAATTATATATATAAATATATATATATATATATATATATATATATATATATATATATATATATATATATATATATATATATATACATATATATATATATATATATATATATTATATATATATATATATATATTTATATAAGCTAGATAATAATTTAATATTTTTGAATCAATTTCTTTCTTTAATATTCAAATAAATTATTTAATACTGCTTTTAAAAAGTTTCTTGTTAATTTACTAAATTCTTTAAGATAATTAATTACCTTAAAAACATAATAAATACCTTTTAATTTAAAAGTTTGTTTTAGCTGGTATTTTCCTTAAGGTCTTTACCTAAAGGATTTTCAAACATTACAGCTAATTAAGATTTCAAGCAATTTTGTATCAAAAATAAAACATAATCTTCTTTAAACAACGTCGGTTTGTTGAATTCCAGAAATATAATTTACTTAATGACTTTTAAGAACCCATTACACCTACAGTAATATCATTAAGAATGCAAAATATTTGCATAGTTAAAAGACATTATATGATTTTAATGTAGAAGTGTTTTATACATATCACCAACATTGTTACTGCAAACCTTATTGACAAACAACTAGCGTTTATTTCTAAAAATATGCTTAAAATCCAAACCTATTGTAACCTAATGAGAATGGTTAGGTTTTATGATTAAACTATTAGGTGTTGTAGTCACAAAAGACCAAAAATTATTTTATAAAAAAATACTGGATTGGTTATCCATACTTCTACTAATTTAGTTAAAAATTAATTTAAAAAAAGCATTGCCACTAAAAAGCTATGATTGTTGAGGTTTTAAAATTTTCATTTTTTCTTTTAGGAAAATAAAAATTAGGTAAATTAATTATAAAAAAAGGGAACGAAGACTAAAAAAACAGCTTAAAGAAGGAATTATTTAAATTAGTGGTTAGGTTAACTGAACTCAAGGTTTTGCATTAAGCCAAAGCAACCAAGTTATATTTAAATTAACTAATATTGATGTTAAACAAATTCCGTTATGTAATATTATAAAAAAACTTTCTTTAATTTTACTTTTTTTAAGGTTTGCTTTGCTAAAATACTAAAAGCGTTCCAGTTTATTCTATGGTTGTTATCAAGTATTTGTTAACTTATTTTTGATTTATGGGATTTCTTGTGTTTTTAAATAGGTTTGATGTTTCTTTATGCGACTGGTTGAGAGTCTGCAATTTTTACCAAAAAAAAATACATTTACAGGGTATTTTCTAAATAACATTTTTTGTATGTTTAAAAGTTTTTTTATTATTTGAGATTTAGTACACTTGTGGACAAAATATCAAATAATCTTAAAATTTCCCATAAGACGCAATGCTTATTGTCTGTAGCAAAATTATTTATATTACCACCAAAAAAGGACAATTCCACAGTTGTGTATCATTACAACATTTGTTGTGTTACTGTGTCATCTCACACATTGTACAAACTTTTTTAAAAAAGAAAGTAGTAATAAATTAAATGGCCGTTATTGATTTAAAAATGTGTTACACTCCGTGGGGTTTATCAGTAACACAGTAAATATTGTAATGATACACAACTGTTAGATTGTCTTTTTTTAATACTTTACATTCTACTCACCCAGTTTAATGATTTCTAAAATTTCAAGATTATTTGATATTTTTTCCCATAAGTGTAGTATTTCTTGTATTAAGATCAGAGTGCAAACAGTGAATTTATTACTTATCGATACATTTTTTTTACAACAATATAGGACAAAAATATATTTTTTACAGGTCTATTTCAATTTGTTTGCCTTAATTCTAGTTACTGAAATTTTAAAATTAATCATTCATAAAGTAAATATAAAATTATTTTAGGCCAAAATGTTTTTTTTTATTAGTTTTCTGTATTGGTAATAAAATTAAAACAAATTAATTTTATTAAATAAATTAAGTTAACTTAATTATGTGGATATTTTTGTTTTAAAATATTAGGGAAAAAAGCTGTGAGTTTGTTATTTTTTTTTTTAATTAATAGTAGGTAATGTGTGTAAGTAACTGTTTTAGGAAATTTTGGTCATGTTAATAAATAAAAAATATGTTACGTATATATCTCTACCATAATTAAGTTTTATAACCGAAAAAATTATTTACAAAATAAGATTAAAAATTTTACATAAATATATTAGAGATCGAACGCTGTTAGAATAACACCGACGTCACGGTTTTATACGGGTTTGCCATATGAGACCGTGACGTATCGGTGTCTTTCCTACAGCGTTCGATCTCTACCTAATATTAGTGAACGCATGGCCGTGCTAAGTTTGTTTATAAAACTAGTAATATATTAAACATATGTTATTTTTGCCAAAAAAGTTACTAATAAAAAAAAGTGTATGTTTAATAAGGTTTGTTTACCAAGGAAAGGGTATCATTCAATAATGTTTTTTCCACAATAAAAAATGGTATATCTACAAAACCATTTGTAAATGAACAAAATTCATCGGCAATGTGTTTTGGATCATATCAATTTGTGACAATTTTTCTAAAACGAATTCTTTAATGAAACAGCCGGTTCTGTTTACTAAATAACTCGAAATAGGTGGTAGAAATTTTGCTATTGCGAATATGTTTAAGTATAAATGGTATATTAGGATTAGGTACTTCGATAAAGTGTGATGTTTTACTATTGTTTGGTTAAGGTTTAAATGTTTTCGTGTCTGTAAGATAATATTAACGTTTCCTTTAAACAAAAGATATTTGCCTCTTAGTAGATTTACTTGTGGTATAGTTACCATAATTTAAATATTTTTTTAATCGCCTGCAACGCATTTTACTACTACAGCTGCATTGCTTTTATCTGCAAAAGGAATTTTTTGTAATACGTGCTAATTTTGCTTAATTTTAAATGATTTTGGTTAGGTAATCTTTAGGTAAATAAGTGTCAATCGACTTGTGCATGGAAAAGTACAGTACCAGTAATTTCCGTATGTATTATACCAATTTCAGAAGTTATGTAGTCTTGCTAAAGAAAGCTCAAGCTAATTAAGAATATGTCCCAGTAATATATTTGTTAATAAAAAATGTACATTACAATTTATAACAAATAAAAAATTATAACAAGACGCATTTATATACATTATTTAAACATATAATTCATTTTTTTAAGTATGTTTATGAATACTTAAAAAATACATATTTATGCAAAATAATTTTGAATTTGTTTGAAAACTGTAATGGCGATTTTTAAAACAGTTTTTAAATAAAAAGCTTAATTTATTAGGACTCTTAAGAAAATATACACCGTAAAAGAAACTTAAATAGAAATTAATTGTTAAAACTGGCTTACCTTAAAAATAAAATAAAATTCAACATAAGGAAAAGTTTTTAATAGCCAACTAAAGTTTCATATTTACGTTTAAACCATATCTCGTCCACTTTATAAACTTTTTAAACGATAGCAAAGTTTAATATTTCTTCCATTAAAAATTTTATTAAAAAATTCTTCTATATTTACCAAACTTTAACTCAAAATAAGGGAGTAAAAAAAGATGAGAAACTGCCCGGAGGACTTTTTACAATAAAGCTTTAAAATAAAGAAAACTTGTTTTTGTTCTCCCTCTTTTTTTGTAAGGGCATGTAAAATATTTTTAACCCCTAACAACTAAATCAAGTCTCGTTTTAGTTATTCTAAGTAAAAAAAAAAGTGGTCCAACTTATAGTAATATACAGTGTAATTTAAAACTTTTTTCCCTAAATTTTAAGGTATGTTAAATATCATAGTCGATATTATCGAAATAAAAATTAAATAATTAATATTGTAAAATATTCCTTGGATTACTTGGAACTTAGAAAAAAAAAACATTCTTTTTATTTTTGTTTATAATATATGGTTTTGTTTTTGTTATTAAGGATCTAATAGGTTTTTGTGAAAATTAGATAAGTAATTTTATTTATAGGGGGTAAATCAAATTAGTGAGTGCACGAGTCTAGGTCCTGGGACGTAGATCAAAGCGGTCCCTTTTAGTAAGTTTGACTAGTAAACAAGAAATATTTTAGTTTATATAGGGTATTTCTTAAATAATGTATAATAATTTACAGACACACTGTTTAGATGAAAATACGAAAAGAACTTCTATAAATACATGTCCTCAACTTTTAAAGTCTTGGACTTTAAGATGGTAGATTTAAAAAAAAATATTTTATTTTATAAAGATAAATAAAGACAGACGCATAAAATATGAGACATATCTTTAATGTTTTCCAAAGCTATCTTACAATAATATTTGTAATCATCTGCTACCCTGAAGGGTTAAATTCTGCAACTCTTTGTGTTTTTTTGTATCTTTTTCTGGAAGAAGTTTGCAATTCAACACATTTTTTTTCTAATTAAGTAAAGCCTTTACAAGCCATTTCTTACTACCAATTTTTAACTTTAGAAAACTATACAATGGGAAAACCGTTAAATGTTGTGAATTGTAACCCTTTTTCAGGTTTTCGGATAATTACAAATATTGTTGTAAGAAAAATTTTAAAAGCATAAATATGTATCCCAGATTGCATACGTTCATGTATATTAAAAAATATTAAAATTATTATTTTTTTAAATTTACCTCCCTATAGTTTAAAAATAAGAAGGTTTAGAACTTATGTTTATAAAAACTTTTTCCGTTGTTTTATTAAAGAAATACATCTCTAAAATTTTTCGCAATAATAAAGGAACACTTAACATTAAATTTTAATAAATCACTAACTGATTAATTTTAAAGCTTAATTAAGGCTAAAATTACAAACATCATGTTACCAAACATATAGTTATACCGGTAGTTTAAAAAAAAACAATATTTTTTGACCTAGTTAGGGCTGAAACACCTTAGGGCTTTGTACTGGCATCAACTTTAATTATTTTTAACTTTAACAATTTTCTCTCTTGAGCGAACAGGTTTCATCCATAGTTTTGTTTATCATAGATCCCGTAACCCTTATTTTTAGTTTTTCGAGCTAGTTTCTAAACCTGATTTAAAGAACAAATGCAGGTAAATGCTAATATTTCTTTTACAGGACTTTAAATTAATATTTGATTGAGAAACCACAATTCTTGTCTGATTTAAAGAATTAAAAGCGTAAATATATTAGCTATCACGAAAAAATACTGCCGTTGCTGAATATTATTTTTTATTATTCTTTAAATACTTGCGAAAGTTTCCATTATTATTAACTTTAAAATAAAACTTACCGTAGTTACCAGAGCAAGCCAACTTAAAGAGTTAAAAAGTGAAATAATAAAAAATATGTTAATAAAAACCTCTTTTGACGTTAAATACAGTTAAAAACAAACTATTTTCTTGATATATCATTTTTTCTTTCATTTTTTTTTATTCATCTTACGGTTCCCGTCCGTAAGTCTCACACTTAACAAACATATACAATTCATATTTTAATAAACTTTTTAGCTTCGGTAAAGCTACAATAAGTTTTAACTTTTTAAAATTTTAAGCTGTTATTGTGCGGTTGTATCCTTCTTTAAAAATTTTTTAAGTTTTATTTTTAATTTGCTTACTTTGTTAATAATTTAATTACCGTTTCTGTAAGATTACCCACCTAATTATACAGGCTGTAAAAAGTAAAATGCTCATGATTTTACTGGGCGATAGTGAAGCTCAAAATGTGTCAAACTTAACAGATTTTTGTCTAAATGATATTAAAGTTACAAACTTAGAAAGCAATTATTTCTAAAAACCTTAACAATTGGAAAATTTTGTCTTAATCGCTTATCAGTAGATTTAGTTGCTAATAAAATAAACTAAGTTTTAAATGTTTTCATCTACAAATTGAAAAGAAATATAATAATAATTTTTCCCCAGCTACCCAAAAGCCTTTTGTAGTCGTGCATTGTGCCTGCTGGTGGCGATATGTTTGTCTGTTGTAGGTCAAAATGTTTTTAATTCGGAAAAGTATGGCAATATGTTATTAATTTACGGCGAGGCAAACCAAAATGCTAATCTAGCAGCTCAAATTTGCCATGAAAGATTTTCACGATGGCTAAATCCATTTAGAACAACCATAGTGCAGGCGAATCAAAGAGTTTTGAAAACGGGATGTGTGCAACTAAAAATCTTATCTTTAAGCAGAATAAAAAAGTGCTGTTTTAAAACATAATAATTTGTTTTATTAAAATAGACATTCTGCCTCATTTTGTGATAAGTACAATTATTTTTTAAATACAAAAAAAACAACCAATAATTTATTTTTTTTTTACTTAAATTTAATTTCAAATTAAATATTAAAATAAATTGCAAGAAGTAGTTTTTATTATTTGTATGTTTTTTTTTTAAAGTGTAAATATGTAAAACCTCGCAAAAAACGCTTGACGTTTGACTCGCTGCGATGAAGCGGGCGCGTTGTTGCCAATTTTTTTAAACTTTAAAAAGCCATATTTCGAAAACAATTACCTTTTGACCCATGTGTTTTTGGCTTGTTTTAGCTCCTCTATCGCTCATTAAAATCGTAAGCATCATACCCTTTACACCCCGTATACGGATTTAAACATGCTTACAAATCTTTTAAATATTTCGTTATAAATGTATTATACTTAGCAATAAAATATTATGTAACAAACATTAAACTTCGTTGATAACAAAAGTACTGAAAATAAACTGTTTAAAATACGTTTATATAAATTAAAAAAATATTAAGTAAAAGAAGAAAAGATTTGCTGTTATAATAATAACATTTTTTTAATCACTATAAATAAAAAAATTAAATTACCCTTTACTAAACTTCTAAAAAATGTATAGGGTGTCCGGAAATTCTGTTCGTTTATTTTAAGGGGTGATTTTACACAAAAATATATAAAAAAAAGTTCATATGAACATATGTCTGGAAATGCCTCCTAAGGGCGTTATGACCCTTTAAGATGGTCTTCAAAAACTGGTTTTTATTTTTGATCTCGGGAACCCTGTTAGATAGAGCTATGATATTTGGTATACGAGTTACTCTCGATAAAAACAATAATCGCCACCAATTAGCTTAATTAAAATTTTAAGAAATGGTGCGTGGACAGGGGCGTACCCAATTTAATTTGGCCCTATTTTTTTGTTGTTAGGCTTGTTTGACTGTCTAATTTCGAATTAAGATAGCCTGATATTGTTTACATAAAAAAGGTATTCTTGGAAAATTTTGCCAGACTTAACAGTTCTCGAGTTAGAGTGATCCGAAGAAAATACTACATTATTACTATCTAAAGTGTGTTTTATTAAAAAAGCATTAAAGTATGGTTTTAACTTCTGTGAAAACAGTCAAACTTGAACCAAATGTTTAAAATGGCTTCCAGCCATATCAATACAACTGTTTAAACGATTTCTCATTGATGCTCTCACTCTTGCAAAAATACCTTGTTTGTTTCGTATGTATTGACACTTTTCTATCACTCGTTGCTTCAATTGTTTTACACTAGTAATAGGCCTTGAATAGACTAAAGCTTTAAGAAAACCCCATAGAAAATAATCTAATGGATTTAGAACTGGGGAACGAGGAGGCCAAGGCGTAGGACCTCCTCGTCCTATCCATCTGTCAGGATAAGTTTGATTTAAATATTCACGAACTAAGATACTAAAGTGGGGCGGGGCTCCGTCGTGCATGAACCACATTTCTAATCTATCTCCGAGAGGCACATCGTCAAGTAACTCTGGTAGAACATTTTGCACAAATGCTAAATACGTTTGACCATTGAGTCTTTGGGGCATAACATAAGGTCCTATTAATCGGTCGCCTATAATCCCGGCCCATACATTCATTGAAAATTTATCTTGGAACCGTGCTTCGACTAGCGCATGCGGATTTTCATCCGCCCATACATGGGTATTATGAAAATTTATAATACCCTCACCTGTAAACCCTGCTTTATCTGTGAATAAAACTTTACGAGGAACAAGCGATTTTGCCGACCTTTTCTTTGCATCTATTCGCAGAATTAAACTCTTGGTTGTTAGTCTTGGGGCTTAAGTGCTTGCACTCTTTGTAAGTGATAAGGATGGAAAAGTTGTTCGTGCAATTTTTCACATACGACACTTTTTGGAACATTTTCCTGTAATGCGATTCACCTTGTACTAGACCGTGGATTAGCGGCAAGATTTCTTTCACAGTTACTTCGATCGGCAACAAAGGATTCATTTTCCCTAAGTCGTTGGTGCAAACAAATAAATGTTTTTTTCACAAGGAATGCGACGATCGAGAAAAGCTTCTTCATAGAATCGGAGAGCTTCACGGGCACTACCATTTGCCTTGCCGTACATGAAATGCATATCAGCCATTTCTAAGAATGAATACTCCGCCATTAAAAAAATTTATTCTTGTAACGCGATTTGACAATTAAACAGTTTTGACAATTTAATAAGCAAATACTGGCAAAATTGACGATGATTGTTTCCAGTGAAGGCCTACTTTTATGCTTTCTTAATAAAACACACTTTAGATAGTAATATATAGTATTTTCTTCGGATCACTCTAACTTGAGAACTGTTAGTTTAGCAAAATTTTCCAAGAAAACCTTTTTTATGTAAACAATATCAGGCGATATTAATTCGAAAGTAGAAAGTCAAAAAAGTCTAACAACAAAAAAATAGGGCAAAATTAAATTGGGTACGCCCCTGTCCACGCACCACTGCTTAAAATTCCAATTACGCAGTTGGTGGCGATTATTGCTTTTATCGAGAGTAACTCGTATACCAAATATCATAGCTCTATCTAACATGGTTCCGAGAAAAAATAAAAACCAGTTTTTGAAGACTATCTTCCTAGGGCCATAACGCCCTTAGGAGGCATTTCCAGACATATGTTCATATGAACCTTTTTTTAATATATTTTTGTGTAGAATCACCCCTTAAAATATACGAACGGAATTACCGGACACCCTGTATACCATACAAAGGTATTTCATTCACAGATTTTATTTGTACTTATTTAACACTGTTTAGAAAAACTCGAAATCAAATAAATTAAAGTTCTATAAGCATTTTAAATAACAGTTAAATCACTTGACTAAATAAAACCAATGACTTCTCATTACTTCCTTATTGCCAGTAAAAAATATAATTAAAGAAAATAAAACGTCAAGCGATAAAAGCACCGCTTTTAAACAAACAGTCAAGAAGTAAGTATTCATAAATCAATCAAAAAACACTAAGGAAGGAAAATATTTGCTGCTACTTTTATGCCCATAAATTCGTCGAGTCGTTCTTTATAGCTGCATAAAAATATTTTGATTTTTTTCATCAACAAAGTCTAATTTATTGTACAGGGTGATCCATTATGTGTGCAAAAAATAAAAAACTTTTTTATTTCTAGTTTACAAATCACAACCCAGTTATATTTAAATACTTTTTATCAGATTGAAATGTATATGTTAATTTAAACTGAATTTAAATTTTTCCTCTTCATAGTATATTCAGGGCAACAATATTTAACAGATTTTTAAAATTAAACAAATATT
>JAHBCN010019337.1:0-16252 GCA_019359885.1 Listronotus oregonensis
AATTTTTAAAAAAACCCTTTTTTGCCCCCTAGGTATCCATTGTAACAGTAACCGTTAAATATTATGTGTCACAGTATGTGGAGTTTAAAAAAGTTGATAATGTAATTTTAAAAAAACCCCAAAAAATCTAATTTTTTTTTAAACAAATACAGAAAAGGCAAAAAAAATTTTTTTAACATAAAATTGTACTTTCTTTTAATCGATTAGGGGACCTGTATAAATTAAAATTTGCCTGGTCTGCCCAGTAAAAAAATTTTTCCCCCTTTTTAAAAGAATGTACTAAATTATTAAATGAAATAAAAGTGCCAAATGTAAACCTTATTTTTTTTTAATAATCCACAGAAATACACAAACATTGGGGAAATCATCTAAAAGTTTTTTTAAAAGATTGCCTTATTTTTCCCACTGCTATTTCCTAGAAATTTTCATTTTCTATAATTCATAATTGATATATTATTTTTTATTCGGTTACCTAACGTTACGTCTCATAAGAAGCACCTATTTAAATATAAAAAATACTTACCTAAAGTAAAAAATGCCGGGTATGTTCCCCTTAGATTTGCAAGATAAAACCAAACAACCTCTAGTCATTTTGTTACGATATTATAAGTAAAAACAATAAAACAAAATTATAGTCACATTTAATAAACACTAATCATAACTGCAACCACAAAATATAATCACACAAAGAAAAACAATCGAAACTAATACGGCTCTCAAAAAGTATAATGTTTTTCAAACACACTGTTTTTACCAGTGTGTAAGAGGCAAACATTTTTTTTCGGGTTTTTCGTTTTTAAAATCCCCGGGGCCAACTCTGACAGTTATTTTCATACTGGGCTGGACATTTTTTGATCGAATCATGGGCCATAGCACTGGGCTTCCATACACCTTTAAACTTCCTTGGTTTTTCCCAATATCCTGACTTTTACTTTTACTAAGCACGTCCTACCAATTTTTAGACGTATAATCTTTCTCTTAAGTTCTAAGAATAGGCTTGTAAAAAGCTAAGAGTATGGCACTATTTTAATGTAAACTGACCTTTCCCCAAAAATGTTTGAAACCTTCCAGCGCATAGGTTGTGGGTGATTTACCCCCCAAAAATATTTCTTACTATCTAAATGGATATTATATATGTACTTTATAAATTATTTCTATCGACTGTAAAAACTTAACATATATAATCCACCACAGACCTACTTTTTAGCTACACTAGTAGAATCAAGATGGTAATGGTTAAAAAGTTTTTGTTTGCATTTGATATGATTATATTGAATGTCATTAAACCACTGACTCAACAAAAATAACCGTTAAATTTAATAATTTTTGGTCTTTTTTTAGGTACAACATTTACCCTGAAAGATTTCTGTCTGTACATTAAGGTTAGAATAACTAGGAAATTTTTCTGTTTGCCTGCTACTATTCTATTGTTTTTTTATATCGTCTAAATAGTTGTCACCAGAGCTGGGTAGAAATCAAATCCTTTTAGAATCGAATCCAGGAATAGTTCCCTTTTTTAGGGATAAATGCTGGAATCGTTTTTTTTTAAAAAAAATAGGATCCGTAAACCGGATTCGTTATAAATTTAAAAAATCCCCCGGGGGAATCGATTTTTTTTGAAAGAATTTTTTTCCCCAAAAAGGGAAGCGATTCCTTATACAGTGTGTCCGCGGATGGAGTGTCAAAAAAAAAAATGTTTTTTATTCATTTTACACAAAAAGTCCTTTTTTAAAAAAATTTAAAAGCTTGTCGGGAAAATGAATTTACAATTTTTTAATTTTCGATAAGATGTTTAATAAATTGGGAAAACATAAAAAAGCTTTTAAAGGAATGTACCATTATTTATTTTTTTAAACAAACATTTTATAAAACAAAGTTGTTTGTTTATAAACTAACATGCCTAAATGCAAATTTTAAAAAAAAAATTTTTTAAATTTAAAAAATAGAAGAATAACGGGAACAGTATCCTGAATCTGAGGCAAATAGGTTCATAAATGTCAAAATCTACCATTTTGAATCTCCCATTTTTTTTAATTTTTTCCCCAAAAAATTAGTGTGGTACTAAAAAAGGGGATAAATTTTACTTGCATTTGATCTTAAAACTTTTTAAATTTTCGATCCTAAAATTATTAAATATGTTTTCCTTGTGATAACCCTGAGGGACTTTTTAAAAGGGACATTTTATTACTATTCGGGGGATCTTACGAAAATAAATTTAAAATTTAAATTAATTTTCATATTTCGCAAGCAAAAAAATTTTAAACGGTACTTGAAAAAATTTCTGTAAAATTACAATTAGATGTCCCATTTTAAAGTTGCTGGTTTCCCCAAAAATTATACCTACATTTAAAAAACTTATGAAGATCTATCATTATAGCACTTCAAAATGAGGATATAATTACATGTTGTCGTTGGGTGGGTTTTTTTTCCCAAAAAAGGGGAACGTTTTCGTATTGGTGATTCGCTTCCTTTTTCGAGGATCCCGGGTTCGTAAATCGATTTCTTTTTTAAGGATCCGTCCCCCTTGGGTTTTACATAGACAATCAGATTATTTTTTAATAAACCCCGAGACCTGGGGGAAAAAAAAAAAAAAATTTGGGCCAGGCTATGTTATAACATATTAAAAAAAATTTTTTTGGGAACAGGGAATTTACATTAAAATATTTCCCCCTTTTTAAAAAAAACACACCCATAGTTCTCAGAAAATGATCAATATAGCGGGATGCATGCCCAATTTAAGTTCAATAAAGTCAAAATTAAGATTAAAAATTTTTCAAGAATGGAAAAAAAGCTTTTTGCTCTAAACCAAATTTCTGAATATACTTTGTTGGTATTATTTTAGACACGATAACATTACTTCTGCTGACCTTTACTTAGAAAGTCCCAAAAATTAGCCGATGACCCTTTTAAAAAAAATTTTTGAGAGAGGCATATAACCTTCTTGTCAATAAGTTTGAGTAGGTGTAAATTTATGTTTTGAAAGCAGCCGAGAGCTTTTTGGCCGATGGCTACAATAGAGCTAGAGGGCAGCATGTCATTTTTAAAATTTTTTTCTCTGAGGGTTTACTTTTTTTTTTCATCCTTTTATAACAAAAAAAAATAATTTGTACGCATTTTCTTGAGGATTGCTCGCCCTTTCAATTTTTTTGAAAATTGGACCACTTCGGTCAAGGTCCCGGGGTATAATTAACGAACTGAGCCTGTTCAGCCATTTTGTCATTTCTGACAAAACGTAAATTTAAAAACGGTCAGAATTTTCAATTTTTAAATCCAAAATTTTCTTAAGCATTTAGTTTAAATTTCTTTTTTTTCTTTAAATTTTTTTCTTACAAACGGTGGCCACTTGCCACCGAAAGTGATTAGTGTTTTGATTCATAGTTCATAGGGGTCAATAGGGTGAGCAGGCTTACTTCGTTATATCCGGGCCTTACCAAGTGGACCTATTTTCAAAAAAAATTGTAAGGCGAGCAACCCCAAAAGAAAATATCCCGATATATGAAGCCGCCAGAAAACTATAGAACATATTTAAAAAAAATAATAGTAAATAATAAATAATAATTATGGTGACCTTTTTTACGCCCTCTTCGTCACTAACTACCAGTTTAAATTATTTTTCAAAAAATTTTCTCGCCATTTACATTCTTAAATATTTGATATAAAATTTCCTAGATGTTTTCCGTTACAATTATTGGGAAAATTTTTTTTAATTTAATGAAAATACGTTATTTTATTATATTTTAGAACCTAAATGCGGTAAAACCAACAGAAAAAACCCCTTTGCCGATCTAGACTTCTTGTTAATCCTATTAAAAAAATTCCTGTAAAAAAGGTAATTCCCAATTATTCCACTATTCGTAAAATATTAAGTACTTATTTAAAAATATGTCCATTATTATTTGGTGTCGATTTTGGGTAATCAATATAGTTTGAATTTCCGCGCTTCAACGCCCCAAACGTTTTTTCAATGGAATAGTTCTTTGACCCACCGGAAGTACCCAAGATCGATAGAAGATTCGACATTATGACAAGACGTGAAATAATTTGTCAGATACAAAAAAAAGACAAAATTTAGTTTAAATTACGTGCAAAATGAATTTAAATACGTTTGTTTGTTAGCCGTAACAGCTAAAGGAAATAATTAATAGGTCAGTATTATCGAGTACGAAGAAAAACCACTGGCAGTCTTGCGTAGGTTGACTGGCAATGATATTGTCGAAGGGCAGGATCATATTTTTGTGAAAATATACCTGAATTGGAGTGCAATTTAAAAGATTTTTACGAGAAACTCTAGTTTGAACCGGTTCCGTGGTGAACAATCGCCAGATGAAATGGACCGAGGAGAACGAAAAAGTTACTCAGGACGGACGATTCCTTCATTACAAAACAGGTTTTTTTTATTTCTTAAAATCTATTTTTTGCGTACTAAACTGTAAATTAACTAAAAAATCCCTATTAGTTTTTGTAACAATAGTAATAATTAAAAAAAATGTAATAATCCTACATTTTCAACCACTCTGCATGTAAAAAATTTACAGTAAAGGCTGATCTGATGAATCAGCTGTCATACCAGTAATCACTTTTTTTCTTGATTTTGTACTTGTTTGTTTTTTTTTGAGCTTGTTAAAAACTATCAATCGTTAAACTCTAAATTTATGTTAAACATCTAATTTTCAATGATAACCAAACCACTTTGTCAGATTTTAGGTCTTTTGTTATTCAGTTTTTTTAAATTTTATATAAACACTTTTATGGAAGGTGTATTTTGGGTATGTGACTAAAAGAAGTGTAAAATAGTGTAAAATATTTCTGAATAAAAAATGACCATATGTTTAAATTTAAAAATTTCATAAAAAACATCAATTTAAAGGTAAAAATCACTAAGTTACATTTTTTTGGGTTTTGGGAAAAAACAATATTTGAATACTAAAATATATAAAGAAAAAGAAAAACCGGGGAAAATTATGTTTAATAGTATAATGGTAAGTATAGAGGGTTTTGTAGTAAGAAAGATAGTTAATGAGTTTTTTTTTTAAAATGATAGAACATTTAAGCCAACTATTAAGTAGTTTTACTACCTTTTAAAAATTTAACTTGGTGACTTTTACCTTTTAAAACAATAAAATATTAAGAGATTATTACTTACATTAAAAAAGTAAATATCTGAATAATTAACAGCAATGTGACAACTTACTTAGTAAGAAGAATTGCCAAGTTAAGAAATTATCTATAGATTAAAGGTAAGGTAAATATAACCTAAAGTAGGAAATTTTACTTACTTATCCACTGAAAAAACCTTTGAAAATGGTAAAAACTGAAAAGATTGTTAAAACTTTTAAGAGATTCTGAAGATATCCAGAATAATAACATATTCTTTTCCATTTAGATCTATTTACCACAGACACACAGGCCTGTATTTATTTGTTTTATTTTTGTCTAAATACTTTTTATTGAGTCTGTTAAAAAATCAATTTAAACAAAAATTATTTCTATTATTCTGTAGATTCTGTTGATCAGACCCTCTTTAGAATATTTTTCTCACATCTGGGGAATGGCATTTTCTTCAACACTTAGCATTCTTGACTCCATTCAAAAAAGAGCTGTTCGCTCTTATTAATGATCCCCCTTACAGAAAGGCTTCCTTCTCTCGCCCACTGATTTCTGTAGAAATTTGTCTCTCATTTATAGGTATTTTTCCCGGCTTCTGTCAAAGGTTGCGTATAATTTCTCCTTTGGCAGGTCCCAAAGACCAGCATGAGTGCCACTTTTTTGCATCCTTTTACAGTCTGACTTGAGAGCCCTGAACTTTACTTTTTGTTCCTTCATCCCCAGAGTGTCCAGACTATGGAACCTGCTCCCGCAAAATTTTCCTTTTCCCCCCAAAATTTTCCAAATTTTAAGTCTCATGTAAATAAACTTCCCATTACCACACTTCAGACACCCAGGGTACATTAGTTTCTGGGCCCTTTGCCTTTGTGGATTATCCCAAGAAAAAAAATTTAAACTTCAGATCTGTAACAAACTTAAAAACATGGTAACAGTGTATTTTATAAGAATATTTTTTGTTTTTTTCTATGTTTAAAATAAGGCCACAAAAAAAGGGTTAGAAAAATTTACTATCTTATAAATTTTGTGCCCCATGATGATTCTAGAACCCATCCATATCAATACTTTAGTTTATACAAATATAAACTTAATAAAGTGAATCACTGAAATCTTCAAAAAAAGGGATTTTTTTTTTAAACATATAAATAGTATATTATATACTGTTTTTTTCTCATTTTTTTTTGGGTAAGAAACCAGTTAACCCGTGAGGTAGACAAAACACTTTCCAGGTTAAATATGTTTAGGTACACTATTTTTTAGCAACCATATGAAAAAAAAACTTAGTCATATGTTCTTTTTTTTATTAAAATACATTTTTACATTTTTTTGTACAAATTTTAACAAAATTTTTAAAAAATTGGGGGTTATTTGATTAAAAAAATAAATTTGAACAGATGGTGGTGCATTGATAATGTTCCCGTGTTTCCTTTAATAATTTAAAGATATGATGATCTATTTTCTTTTAAATTATTTATGATTAGGAAATGTTAACACTTTTTTTTAAATCCAAAAATTTTTTCTTCAGCTACAGCGTTGATTTCAACCTCCATGTCGTTTCAGATTTATTGTTTTTTTTTTGTTAATTATAAAGGGGTTTGGGAAGTTTGGGCACTGAAAAAAAGACTTACGAGTTGGGAAAAAATTAGTAAAGTTGACATTGAGTTGACACTAATTTTTAAAAAAGTGGTGAATTCAACGGGTTTTTTTTTAATTAGCTGTAAGTAATTTTACCTATCAGAACCAATTAAGGTGTTTGAACTGGTAAATTTATTTATTACTATCAATATCTCTAACTTCCAATTATTTGGGGTGGAAAATTGTTAAGTTTAAAAATGCTTATTACTAGTGGAGTGTCCTACATGTGGAAATACCAAAATTATTTAAAATATTTGGTGACACTACCTACTCTCACTCGTTTTAATGTACACCCATAATTTTTTAAAATTTTTTTATTAGGAAGATTCGCCTACACATTTATTTTTTTTAAGCGAGTTTTCAAGGTAATAAATGATTATATGTTTTTTTTATTTTATAATTGTAAAATATATACAATGCTTTGTAAAATGCAGATTATTTTCTAAATATTTTAGAATTCTTTGGTAACATGGTAATTTGATTTAGGTATGTAGGTATTTTCTTTTTGGTTTTATTTAAATAATCTTACTTGCCCAACATGGCATCTGGTATTATTATAAAAATCATTTAACTTTTATTAAAATAAAATAATAAAATAATGCCTATATATTTATTCAAATCTGTCTTTAACTACATAGTTAATTTTTTTTTGTAATATGGTGCCAAAAAAACCTAATTTTCCCGTTTTCCTTAATACAATTCCTATTGCCTGTTAATTTTAAATCATAACCTATTATAGAGCCTGGTTTTTTATTTTGTAAATCTCAGAGTGTTTGATGAGAAGGGTTCAAGATTGTTTTGAATCTGTTTAAAATAGTTGGTAAATTTTTATGCTTTTTAACTTAAGATATAGCTCCTTCTAATTTTGGTTTTGGTGGTTTCTAGTAGAAATGCTTTTAAAGACTACATTTTTTAAGCGAGATTTTAAGAGTTTTTTAAGGAGAATGCAAAAATGCTTGACAAGTGGTTAAAAACCAACAGAAGTGTAAAAATAATAAAGAAAAATAATTTCAAAAATAGTCAGTTAGATTTGTTGACCGTTTACTGTTTTTTTATAATTAGACTTAAAATATAGATAGTGCCTCTCATACAAAACATTATAACCAATACATTGTCGCGGTTACTTTGAACAGTTGTGTTGTCATTTCTTTTAACCATATCAAAGAGTAATAGAAGGTTTGTTTATTAATTTATAATTTAAAACGGCTACCCAGAACGACTTAAATGATCAGTCATTTATCAACATCGTGCCCTTTAAATTACTTATAATTTAAAAAAAGTGTTTTCCTGCTCTTACAAATGTAAAAAATAATACAATAAAAAAAACCGCACTAAGCTTATTAAAAAACACATTAAATAATTTAGTAGTGGATATATCCACTTTTTGCAGCAATGACAGCTTGCAATCCTTTTGGCATAGAAAATTGGGTTTCTTATGCTTTCTTGGGGAATAGCCTAATATTCCTCTGCCAGTACCAACCTTAAATCTACCAAATTTCTTGACGGCACAGGATGACGGCGAACTCCTCTTTTTAATCCGTCCCATGAATGCTCCTATCTTCTCAATCCAACCTCATCCAGATACTCATTAAAGGGGGGTCTAGTATCGTCGTGCACTATATAATGGGTTTCAATAAAATCCAAATGGAACCACCAAATCTTGGACGAATGCAAATGTAACATTTACAGCTCCATTTTTCACGCCATTTCTGTTTCATTTTTACCAATATACCAGTCGATCTATCCTTTTTTTATAAATACACTAATTTTTTTTTGTGTTTATTTAAAATTGTGCATGTCCTATTAAAAAGAAAAGAGACAATTGTATAATTTAAAAAACAAAATCTTAGGGATACCTCCAAGACTATATGAAAGGACTTTTTAACAAAATCAGCTACTTTAATTTTTAAACAGGGCGTTTTAGAGTTAAGATAAAATAGAACGTTTCCATTTATCCATGTATAATGCCACCTAAAAAAAAGTGGGTTTACCCGAATTACCGAGCGAATTACACCAGTAAAAAACTTCATACATATATCTACAAACTAATGAGAAAACCTTGAAAATCGGAATGCAAATAAAAAAGTTATTACACATTTTAAGAAGCGAAATTTAGTGCCAGGGAGTGTAGATTATTTAAGAAGTTATTGTAGTCTAGAACCGTATTTTTGGTCTTTTTTGACGGTTGATAAAAAAAAAATTACCTTTCTATTTTTTAAACATTTACTTATTTCTATTTTAAGAATTCACAAAAGAATTTAACAAAAAAATATATTTCACAAAGTTTCTCGCTGTTGAAGTAGAGCGGAAAAAGCGCGTGTCCATTTTGTCGCGATTCCCTCTCTTCTGGTCGTTTAAAAAATAAATAAAAATGGTAGATTCTTTATCATCTCGCAAAATGGCGTTTTCTCCAAAAAAAAAAGAGGTAGCCCGTTTAAAGTTTAACTTTCGATTGCAGCTTCATTGCGCCGAACAATAACTTTAGCTATAACTTTTAAAATAATTTGAATTCCCAAAAATCCTTTTAAGGAGATATTCTGGGATATCTAAATTATCAAAATAAAAAAAAAATCGATTTTTTCAACTTTCTAGACTAGAATACCCCCTTATTGGTGCAAAGAAACTCAAATTATTATTATGTCAATTACAATTTTTAATGTGTGTGTGTTTTTGTGTCTTTCGTTAAGAATTAAGTTAATAATGATATATTGTGTCATAATATGATCTATCTGTTATCAGTTTTTCGCCTGTTTTTGAAAACTACACCCACATTGGTTGTCCTAAGTAAGGTCAGAACCATTCCTGAAAACTCATCTTTTTTTTTAATAAGACAATACTGACCTTTTAATTTAACTACAACTGAACAAGAATCTTAATTTTGATATTTATCTTTAACTAACCCTAAATTATCTCTACACTGTCCGACCGATGGTTCGGCTTTTTTTCAGAAATATCCGAAGTTTTGTCTTCAAGCACCGAAAACGAATACTAAATTTGCATGCAACAATGATATAAAAAATAATTTTTAATAAAAATCTTAATTACTAAACACAAAATTTTTTTAGGTGCTTAAATTATAGACTCATTTAATTCCAATTATCATCCATACTCTTTGATATTTAAAACGAAATAAAATATAATTTGCCTCCATAATTTTAAAGATTTTATATTTTATCAAAAATTAATATTGTTTTCTTTTTTTAATAAAATAAATATATTAATGCCATTAGAAAAAGTTAAATTTCAAAAAGTTACACTTACTCCAGCCCTGATTAGAAATAATTCATTTGTATATTATTATTAAATCTCAAACCGAATCTGATGGATACTAAAAATATCACTGAGGTCCTTATCTTATTCTATTAGACTATGTGTAATTTATTTAGGAAACATAATTAAGAACATAAATAGTAACTACTCGCTTCTTTTTTACTTAATACTCTTTAGATAAGGTAAATAAAACAATACATAAAGTATTTTTATTCATACTTGCAAGATTTTAGGAACCAATTATAGAAAAATAAAATATAATTGTTCCAAGAAGTTGTGGAATAATCGGCAATCATTCTTATTGATACGCTAATTCTTGAGGTATGTTACAAAGAACTCTCATGGTGGTAAAACTGAAAACGTTATTCCAACTTCCTTGGGAAGAAACACTTAATCCCTATCAAAATTGTTACTTTTTTAACAATGACTTTATATTTCATATTAATAGTGTCAGTGTATGACTGTGGGGTATAGTTGGCCTAAACTTTGAGTAATATGCATGAAAAAAAAATTGTTAACATTATCCAGCTAAATTTTTAAAAAACGCCTATACGAGGTATCTCGCGAAAGTATTCGATCTGGTTTTATTTCTCCGCGCTGTTATTTTTCGTCACCCGGCTGGTGGCATCCTTCAAAGTACTCCCAGTAGACTGGTCAAGATGTATCTTTTTGGATGAAATTTTTGTATATTCTCCGAAAATTACCATCAAGGTGTCATTCAATTCGGAATATTATGTAGAAAGTTTAGGGAAAAGTCCCAAAAGGGGCCGATTAAAATTGCAAAAATCATAAACAATTAAAAAAAAAGTAGGGGTTTGGTGTTTTTTGAATATCTCGAAAACTATCAAAAATATTCCTAATAAAAATCTCTCACCTTTCAGAACTGTATCTTTAATATTTATAATTTTTACAGAGCCCTGAAAATAGCGCTAAAGGTGGGTAGTCTAGCTTCCGCGCGTATTGTTACCGTGTCCGAGTAACGAATCGCGCGCGTATGCCAGACTACCTGCTTTTAGCACTATTTTCAAGACTCTGTACAAAATTAATATTAAAGATACAGTTCCGGGAAGTAGGAGATTTCCTCCTCTTTTCAGATCTTTTTTCAAATTTTAAATATATTTGATAGTTTTCGAGATATTCAAAAAGAAACAAATCCACACTATTTTTAAAAAATTGTTTTTAACTTTTGCAATTTTTATCGGCGCCTTTTGGGACTTTTCCTTTAACTTTCTACATAATATTCTGATCCAATGACACCTTGATCGTAATTTTCAGAAAATATACAAAAATTTCATCCAAAAAGGTACATGTTGACCAGACTACAGTTTGTATGAACAGATATGTTTCCACTTCCTGAAACAGTGCTAAAACTCAGTTTCCGGAACAGCCATTAGTGTACTCGTTGTACTAGTTTTATCCGTCTCTTTGTCATCGAACCCGAGGCATTTTTAATCTTGGAAGAACCCAAAAGTCGCAGGAGTCTATGTCGGGACTGTATGGAGGCGGCAGGACAACGCTTCTTCAGTTGAAAATTGCCGCACAAGGTTCGATGAAGGCGCTGGTGCATTATTTCGGGGAAAAAGCCAGTAACCGCTAAAAGTGTAGCCGTTTTCTTTTAACCGAATTGGTGATTGTCCGACGTCTTGGAACATATTCCTGACGCACAGCACCTTTATAATTAAACACAAACATTTAACATTGACTCGACTTTGACTTTTTTCTACCATAGTTATGAAAGTTTCCACCATATCTACTGTTGTTTTATTTTGTGATTATAACCATTAACTCGGAATTTATCAGTGGCCATTTCTAAGTTGTCCTGACCGATATCCAAGTGATGGTTTTTCTCATTCGCCAGCAATGCTAACAATATTTACAGGGTATTCGGTTCAAGAATAAGGACCCTTTAATAAATTATTAATGTTCATTAAAAAAATAATAAAGCCAAAGTTCTGGTTCAAGAAAACCCATTTCTTGCCCTAAATACTCATCATTATTTAAAAGTATTTAAAAATTTAGAACCTAATTAACTTTTTGGTCTTTGGTCAAATCTATGATGTCCACACTTTTTAAAAATTTTAAAGTAAAAATTCATTTTCCTTGGATAGAGCTGGAACGGATCCTTTAAAAAGGAATCGATTTCGGACCCGGATCCTCCCAAAGGTCAAATCCACCAAACAAATCCGAACCTTTTTAAGAAAAAAAAAAATCATTCCAAATCGGATCACGAATTCAGATTATCTTAGTTTTTGATATTAAAAGGTAACTACAATCGAATAATACAAACATAATTCAGATGTTTCAAACGTCAAAAATTTTATCACGGATCCCGAGCCGAAAATATAATTTTCCTTATTTTAAATCTGAACTCTTTAACAAATTGTTTTGGTAAATATTCTTGAAATTTGAATATTTATTTTTAAGATCAACATGAAACCACCCTTAAATGGATCTTTTTGAACTTATTCCACAACTTGCTATGTTAGATCTTCATGGTTTTTAAATGTGATTCACTAATAACCAACCTTTAAATGGGACATCATTTTTATTTTGGAAGTTTACAATTTAATAATTCTCTGCGTAAAATAAAAATGATTAAAATTTTAAACTATTTTTTGAAACTCTGAAAAAATTAAAATTCCCATTTAAAAGTCCCTTAGGCAGGGCCGCCGCCAGAAAAAAAATTAGAGGGGGTCAAAAGGTTTAAGTCAATTTACTAGTCTAGAATTAATTGCAATAAAAACTCATATACCACAATTTTAATTCTAAATGATAATTATACCCATTTAAATTCTTAGGCGATATTGTAAAATTTAAGGATTTAGACGGGAATTGTTTTATTTTAAGTAATTTTTAAAAACCTAGGGGGGTCGACGGACACCCCCTGACCCCCTGACCTGAAAAACAACATATTTTGGTTAAAAATAACATGTTAGTTGTGTTTCCATATTTAAAGATCTTAATAGGCAGATGTTTTAAAATTATTCATCTTTATTTCCGAAAATCAGTGTGGGTAAATATTTTTAATTTAAAATAAAAGTTTAAAAATGGCATATTTTGTCATTTATAAACCTACTTGCCTCAGATTTAGGATATAAGTGTGCTAGGTCAACATTTGGAAACTAATAATCTTAGGGCACAATATGTAAATTTGAAATGGCATATTCAAAATGGCAGATATTGGCATTTGTCTTAAATTAGAAATATAAGAAATCGATTCCTGTTAGAATCGGATCCTTCCCAAAAGAAATCGATTCCGGATCATTTTGAAATTATATAACAATTTCGGATCACAGATCCTATCTTTAAAAAGTAATTAATTCCAGCCTTCGGATCCTTATCTCGAGTTAGCACACTGGTTCTTATGATAATAATGTTTATTATTATTTATTAAGTGTGGTAAATACAAAGATATTTCATTAGTTTTAAGGTCACAAAATGCATTTAAAACATCACAAAAATGTCTGGATGGATCTAAAATTCTGATAAAAAGGATAAGCTACACATTGGGAAATTTGGAACGTACTACTTTAAATGTTTAAATTATCTTCTAATATTTACATTTGCTTATTTAAAATTAACATGTCAAAGTTACTTGGGTTTCACTCCTTGTTTGTAGCTATTACTGGTTAAAAGGTCGGCCATCAGATTCTATATTTTATAAAACTTTATGCACCTCTTGTTACTGTTAGTAAATGCACTATGCCGGGTCATACTTTTATTTTTATATTTACCTATTCATTAAATGTCGCCCGTCTGTACCCCATAGATTCCCCACCTTGGTAACGCTCTTTGAAGCGGGAGGCGCATTCTGCTAGATTTATGATTGAGAGTGTTTTAAACTAGTCCGCGTTGTTAATCGTGAAGAGGCTGGGCTAAGTAATTCCATTCAAAATCTGGACTTGAAATCTAGTTAAGACTTCATTTGAACCCACTTAAGTTGGATTTTTTTAAGTGGGGTAATCTTAAGCCAAGCATATTATCGGCTACGGTCGGGTTAAAGGTGTCTGTGTCGGTTTTAAAAACAATACATTTTATGATTGATTAGTGGAAAGTGTTTTAGTTCAAAGATCTTTAAAATAAATTTTTGTGGTATACCTTTATGCTTCAGTAAATATTACTTGAAGGTTTGCTGCTCCAAATGTTTCTGAGATTTAAAAATAACTTTTTGGGGCCGAATTACAAACTTGTTAATTAAAAAAAAAAAAACGTTTTTAACGATCTTTCCCGAAGGGTAGAAATCTTTTGTATAAAACCGAAAGTTTTTTGTGTTAAGACCGTGTCACACGACCACATTTTTAAATGTTTTGGTTCCGGGAATAGGGTCTGCCTTTTAAACACAAAATACCCCTGTTTGTGGAAAGCAAAAAACAAAAACTATACTATCAAACACGCTAGAATATTGGCTTTAATACGCCAGTATTAGTTTATAAAGAAAATCCATACAGAAATACTTTCGTCTTTTAAGAAAAACGATAACAAAAAAGTTAGGTTGAGTTCTTCGAGCATATACCTATAGATGCAGCCAGCTTGGAAATGATTTAAATCGGATCATTTAAATTACAATTTAAATCATCTGCTTATTTTTAAATTTAAATCATAATTAAAATCAAGATTTTCAAATGTCATATTTAGGGCAAAAAAAATTAAATTATAAGTAACAGTTCATTTTTAAAAAACTGTTACGTTACAACAAACTTTTTTTTTGATCATAATATCCTTAGCTACCAGAGTATACTAAGCGATTTATAAAAAAATACTTTAGTAGAAGAAAACATATTATAACGAATAGTAAAATTTAAAAAAATATAATTTTTTCTAAAAGGTACTAATACAACTTCAAAAAAAAAAAAAAACAAAAACTATTGGAAATATTATATTTAACTAATTATAGTATTTGTGTATAGAAAACCTGATTTACTGGCATTTTCGGTTTTTATTTGATTTCTGAGATTAAAGTAGACAATACCAAATGTTGAAAACATTTTTTAACTAATCCCGAAGAAGTAGCAACACCAAATAACTGTCTAATTATGGGAAACTCTTTTTGAATAATGAATATGTTTCGTTGGGATTTCTATCAGTCTAAGAACCGTTTTACATATACAAGAATTCTAGTGAAATTTATGGCGAAAACTATCACCAAAATTTTTATGAAAATTTATAAGATATTTGGTAATAGTATATTCATTTGTGTTCGATACAATAAATTTCAGTAGAATTATTACTAGAATTCATGTGTTGCTCATGCGCATAAATGCTAATTTTATAAACAGCTGTTGTATTAGTTTAACTTAACTTAGATATCAGTGATCACTATCTGGATAAAATATTTTTACCTTTTCCAAAGCAAGACCTTTTTTTCTGTTTTGCTATATTCCTTAGAATGGCGACGTAATAAATCATCTTAAATTATGCGAATAAGTCTCATCCGATAGTACGAATCTTCGGTACCCCACAGTGTAATTTATGCAAAATGGGTGAAAAAAGGATATTCTTCCAGATATAAGGTATCTAAGCCAGGACTAAAATTTTGGAGAAATAAAATGGAAGTACGAACGAGTTTATGGCATTTCTATGCCTTAAAGGAAAATAGTAACTCACCAGTGGCGTGTCAATTAATTTCTTAGTATTAATAATTATTATTATAAAGAAATATTAAATAGCAAATACAAATGCAAACTCTTTATTCGTCTTAAAAACAAGTTAAAAATTAAACAAAATACTATAAAGAAATACAAAATAGCAACTGCAAATACATACTCCTTATTTGTTATAAAAAAACAAGTTCCAAAATAAACATCATATCATAAAAATCACTATACAGAAATTAAAGATTTAAATTAATAGCTATATATACACTATAAAAAATATATCACAGCGAATACTAATACAAACTATTTATTTTTTCAGAAAAAAAAACAATTTACAAAAGGAAGAAAAATCACTATACAGAAATTAAAAATTTAAATAAATCGCTATAAAGAAAAAATAAATAGCAAATACAAACTCTTTGTAATAAAAAAAAATTACAAAAAAAAAATTTAATAAAAATTTTAATAAATATTAAATATTAATAAAATTATAAAAATTATTATAATATATAATATTTTAATTTTATTATATATTGGGTCCCTCCATCTTCCTCTTTAATAACCTGGAAAAACCGTTTTCTGGGGGGGTTTTAAAGCTTTTGAAGATAAAAAATTTTTAAAATTTACTAATTTGAGGTAATATTCTTTTT
>JAHBCN010019338.1:0-16087 GCA_019359885.1 Listronotus oregonensis
CCCAAACAAAACACTTCAAATTTCTACTACAACCAACTATATTTATACCCTTCTTTCCTACCATTGCTATCCACAACACCACCCAAGCCAGCTCCCGCTTTCTGCCCAAATGGGGTCTCAGCTTCGGCGGGGAGTCCACCTTTTTCGCGTCACCTGTAAGGAGTCCTCCCAAACCAGCTGAAGCCTTAAAACCGAAGAAGTTAACTCCTACATTTCCATCGTTAAAGGTTAAGAGTGGCGGTATCTAAAAAAAAAGATCAGTATGACAGTCACTTTTTAACTTTATTTCCAGAAATTATTGGTCTTAGGATGTAGTCAATGGCAAAACGATAAAAGTACATTTTTGGGTCAAAATAAGTTGGTAAATAGAAAACGTAGATTTTGGTAAGCCGGATTTATTGATGCAAAAAGAAACTCTTGAAGTTACGAAATATATGAGCTGACGTTAAATTGCTGGCCGAGCCCAACTGGGCATAATACTGAGGTTCCAGTTTTACCAATGTTGGTCTTCCTGTCTTGGTAAAATATCATTAATAAAGGCTATATTCAGCAGAAACGACAGAAATAAAAAAATTAAAATGAAATTTAATTCGTTTTATTGCTGTTAAACAAAAAAAAATATATATATATATATATATATATATATATATATATATATATATATATATATATATATATATATATATATATATATATATATATATATATATATATATATATAAAAAAGGTAGAAAATTCTTTGGGCATAGAGGCTCCTTAATAAATAAAAGAAAAATAAAATATCCTGGTAGGTATGATTACTAAGGTTGGTTGTTTTAAAATTACGAAGCCTCCAAATATATGGATAACCTCGGGTCCAGCCAATCCGATTACACGTGTTTCATTCTTGTTGGGGATGGTCACACCGAATGTAGGCCGTAGATACCCTGAAGAGTAAACCAGTTACCCTTTTGAACATCTGTAACATAATACAGCTGAACGTTAGAAGCAACTAGCGTCATCTCGTCAAGTAATTTCAAAACAACCAATCTTAGTATCGACAGGCTAAGATGTTAACGTGCGCCATGTAGGTGTATTACGCAAAAACAGTCAGAAGTTGCTTACAACAACACACTTAATGAAAAATGGCTTCCCATTAGTTCACGGATATGTGAATTTCGAATGAGCTCTTTTGCCAATTCCAAGTAGGTGACGTGCAGCATGACTGAAAACGTGGAGCCTCTATGCCCAAAGAATTTCTACCTTTTTGTTATTATTTATAACAAGGCTCAAGAAGTTTAATTTTATTTATTATATTGCAGTTGGGTGAAAATACTGCGTTTTCCCCCTTTTATTAAATCACGTTTTCAGAGGGTTCTTGGATAAGAGGTAAATAACCATCATACAACGGAATTGCGCGCTTTAAAAAACACACAAATATTATTCGTATAAATTCGAAAAACAGTTAGAGCTGCAGGAAGGAGATGAAGAGCAAAGAATGGCATTTTGTTTTGAAATGATGGAAAAAGCAAGTAAGGATAGGATTTTTTTAATATTTGTTTTACCAATGAATGTACATTCACCCTCAACAATGAACCAAATGTTCAGAATTGGTGGTATTGGAGCCAAGAAAATCAATATCGCTTTGTTCATCCTCGGACACTATATCCCCAAACTAATGTATTCGTGGGAATTATGGACTATAACCTGAGCAAAAACCTATTTGGACTTATTTTAAAATCAAATTGGACCCGCCTTGGAAGAAGTTGTTCCGGAAGATCAAATGATCTGGTAAGAAATGGATGGTTGCGCCTAGTAAAATATTAAGAGTACAGTTCTCTCATTTTTCGGATCTATTTTCGATCTTCTGAGTTAAACATTTACAATTATTTATTGCGATGGCTTTTGACTCGAATTTACTGACAATTCGTTTAATGGTTGAAATGGACCAGATAGGCTTGATGGAAAAATAAATTGAAAATATTTCAGATACTGCTATTGGTTTAATTAAATTCTAGTATGATAAAATTATTTTTTTAATGATTGATAGTAATAATTTTTATTAGTTACACTTACATGTTACATTAAATAAAAGGTTTGGTAAAAAAAGAATGTTTCTTTTACTTTGAATGTAATGGTTTTGAGATTGATGAAACGAAAAAAAAAACATTTCTTGTATTCGGCTGTACGTCAGATTTGACAAAGCCTTATAACAAATTGTTTGCTGGTGGCTGATGTCTGTTTGGTTTTACCTAAACCGAAAATTTGGTAAATTTGCAATTATATTTAATTGAATAATTTAAGATTCGCTTATTAAATTTTTTTTAAACCTGGCACGAGGGTTTTTAGATTGGTCTCTTCAAAAAGTTATATTACATTTTTTCTGTAAAATGTACAGGGGAGCCAATAATTAACCCCCTTAAAATTTACATGGGATTTCCTATGTTTCACTCGGCGACGCACCACCCGGTATATATATTCTTTACAAACATTCTTTATCTCGCCCATCTTTTGAATATAAAACCCTTTATCTCAAATTCTCTATTTTGTCACATTAATTGTTTCCCGCGGATTCAAACTGGAAAATTTGTAAATCTATGCATTAAAACACTTTTATTTTAGCCTTAAAGAAGTGAACAAATCCATTAAAATATACAAAGTTTGAAGGCGCAGATATATCGTATTTTTAACTCTCAGACACCAAAGAAGAACTCACCCTGCCATCCGTCTTAAAGCGACGGTGAATTGTTAATAAGCCAAATCTGTAGAAAGAGGGTGAAATCGTTATTTACGCCGCTTTCCTGGTTTAAACTCATAAGATTTATAAAAAAACTCTCTCTCTAATATGGAATAAATTGAATAAATCAAAAACCAGTTGTTTCTTGGAAAATGCTTAGATCTGTCGATTATTATTCTAAGTCACGCTCTTTCCTATAGAAAAAAATATTTATACAGCATGTCCCAAATTTAAGATATGACGTTATCGGTAATTTTTTAAAATCAAACCCAAAATTGTTTAAGAGTATTTTCAAGGTCTATTTTAAATTATACATAACGGCCCAATTTTAAATGTTTCTTTCAAGTCGTTTACATCAACACAAACAATTTTAGTTAAAAATAAACTATACTTTTTAATCCATGCTGAAAATATGAAGTAAAGGGTTTTCGACCCTCGCAAATCGATTTCGCATGTCCAATTTTCTATATTCCGAAAAAAAAATATTCAAAAGTTACACTCCATTACGTTAAATACCATGGCGAAACAAATAGTCTATAATTTTTTTATCGGCATCCTAAACAATTGTAACAGAATGACAGTTGTTGAAGGTAATAGCTAATATTCTGATAGATAATGTTAAATTTTGTTATTATTTGATGTTTTGCAAACGACACGAAAAAAAATTGAAATTTGGCAATTATGTATAACTTGATACGAGCTTTTAAAATACTGAGTTCCGATTATAACGTCATTTTCAAATTTGGAACTAAAAATTCTAATCGAAAAGTCCGAGTAATTTTTCAAAAAATAACTTGTTTTTGATTTTTTGAATTTATTTCAAGTTAGAAACTCGCACTGTTTTTCAACAACTTCTAAAATTCCTTAAGAAGAAAAAACCTTTTTTCTCATCCACTTAGATAAAAAGTCAATTAAATTGTCATATTTATTCTTAAATTGAGTAGAAATAATGAGTCGGTATTATTAATTCGACTGTGACCCATTCATATTTGATTTCAGGTATTTATGTACAAAGATCTTAAATAATAGAATAATAATAATAATAACCAATAGTACTTTTATTATGGGGTCATTACCTTTTTTTTAAAGTTCGTATTTTATATTGGATTTTATGTGTAATATTTAATTATATTCTGCAAAAGGAAAAACTACTCTGACAAAGGAATATAAAGAAACCAGGTGCCCTATTCTGTAAGCAAATTTTTTAACATTCCTTTTCTCTATGTGTTTCGAAATAGTGACAAACTTATGAGTTACCTTAAAGGGCAACAAGAACATGTGATCCCTATTTTGACATTCTCCTTCCTTATATTTTTACAAAATCCCAGCTCAGTTTCTACTCTAAAATAATTTAAAATAGTAAAACTTACCGAACCACTAACGGATCCACTAATTTCACCTTCTGCAGGTGCGGCCATAATTTGATGCGCTAATCCAGAGACAATTAAGATAATTTGGAACGACCACATAATTACTAAGGTTTATCCTTCTAAAAAAAAGAACATTATAAATGCGGGATTTTTAAATATGTAGAAGTGACATACCAGATGCTACTGGCCTCAAGGAAATCTAATTTTTAAGAGCAAATAATTTATTTGTATTTTTTTCATGAATTTAAGCAAATTTAATCGCCAAATCCCAAATTACACAAAAATATCTGCATTTTTCTTGTTATTAGAGGCATCTCAAATATTTAAAAGAATTGTTGGGTGAAAATATTTCAACTGGCTGGGTTTTTAAAAACCATAGATAATTTTGCAAAACTTAGGATTTAACAAGAAAATTTAATTAAATTCACGGGAAAAATACAAATTGAGGATTCGCTTTCAAAACAGATTTTCTCTGTGGGGGGAGGCGGCACTCAAAAAATTATATTTTTTTACAAATTCTTAAATGAAAATTTTCTTTACCAAAGTGTTCTCTTTGGAGCTAATAGCATTTAATATATATTTGGTGTGGATCTCACTTTTCAGATAAAAAAATGAAAATCCCACGAGAGGTTTTTTATTCTGAAATATATAGTTTTCGATTAAATTTTAGCTTATTTTTCTTAAAATTTAATAAAAAATTTCAATCCCTTTCAAACTATAATTTGTGTAAAATATAAAAGCTTTTTTCTTAACTAAAAATGTTGCACACTTTATTTCGAAAAATTATTAATGACACAAAAACAAAAAGGTCTTTAGCAGACCTATTTTCATTCGTCTCACCAGTGAAACAAATTCCCCGATTTCTTTGGTGAACTTCAGATTGTTGCCCTTGATATATTTAAGACTTTTGACCAGGTTTGAGCTTTTTAAGAAACACGTTAACACCATATCAACAGCAGCTCTCATTTTCTAATCTATATTCTCTGTATCAGACCCCACCCGGACTACTTTGTGTATATCTGATGGAGGATAGCGTCTACTACAACTCTTAGCATTCCTAATTTCATCAGTTAAAGTTAGCTTCCTCCTCATTTTCATCAGTATAATGTAGATCTATCCCTCTTTTTAATATATTTTTGCAGCTTTTGCTTCCAAGAATTGGCTAGTATAGTTCCTGTGCCTAGCAACTTTCAATGGAATAACACAAATTATTACAATTATACATCCGTTAACAGTCTATCTGTGGAGGTCCCAAACTTCCCACTTTTTTCGCTCGTTTATCCCTGGACTCTTATGGCCTTACAATACGTTACTACTTAGACTTTTCCCTTATTCATAAACTGTCCTGTGGGATAGCTTAATTTAATTATTCGTATTCCCAAAAAATATTCAACACACCTAATTGATAACCTATTAAATAATTCACTGTATGTTTTTGGCGCAGTGACATTTTTTTATGTATATTTGGACAGAAATATTAATTATTTGTCAGTTTAAAATAAATTATCTTGTTATTGGCAATAAAATTTATTTATTTATTTTTAAATATAAATTTAAGACATAACGATACAGCATAAAGTCCAACCATAAAAGTTTTTTAATAATAAGGTAATTTTGTCTAATTACAAAATATAAAATCCTATTTTGTAATTGTACAAAGAATTTTTAAGTAATAAAAATAATGGAAAATACATAACCAAAGCGAAAATCATTTTGATTTTTTTTAACAAGGACTAAGCAAACCCATACTTGTGGCCTACCTCGTATTCAAAACAGAAATTAAGATACCCGTATTTTTTTTTTTTTTTTTTGAAAATTTAAAAGAATATTAAATAATAAGATTTAAATAGAAAAAATAGAGATAAGCCACATTTATTTATGATTTTGGTTTTGAAAGCATCATATTTCCTTTGATACGTTTCGATAAAAACTATTTCGTATTCATTTTTAGTAATAACAGAATTGATTTAACGTTTCCTTGAAGGTGTTAGACAATGTTATGGTTTCAATAACACTAAAATCGTGAACTTCCATTGTTTTTATTTGTTAATTGATACACAACGTTTGGTGATGCATCTCCAACCATTTTCAAGTGATAACTAAAAACTATTCTTAAAAACTACGACTTATATACTATCCCTTGCTCACCGAAGTTTGACCTGTTTTTCTTTAAGTAAAAGATGGGGCACTATGCGCAGGATGATGAACTTCAAATCGGTTCATCGCACTTTCTAGTGGTAACAAATATTTATATGAAATGGTTAAAGAAACATGCAATTAAAACTGCATTAATCAAACCAAAAGTTTGGCTAAGATACTTATTGTATGGACAGGTAATGACGAAGAACTTGAAGGTTTCCTAAATTGCCTCCGACTATGTATCAAATTCACAATGGATCAAAATTCGACTGTACTATTTCTTTGAACGAAATAATGGACATACCGGGTGTTGCTCCGTCGAGCGGGACATAGGGAATCCCATGTAAATTTTGAAGTGGTCCAATATTGGCTCCCCTAATTATTTTAGAAGAAAATATTATTAGGATTTTTTAAAGAGCACGAAAAGTTATACCCAGTGTACAAATTTCAGCTCTTCTCAGTCCTCCAGCTAAGAGATAAATGCTAAAATAAGTTACGAATCTCCTATCTTCTTACGCGCCCTGTATTATTAGAAGTTTATAATAAAATACCAGAAAAATTATTTAACCTCTTACTCTCAAGCTGTCAGATCAATGTCACATCATTTTTAAATAATGAACTACTCAAATCAAGAAAAATCACTATTATAAAATGGTTTTATTAGGGAAATAGTTATCGAAGAGTAGCGGACATGTTTGCAGCCTATTTTCCCAATAGGCCAATACCAAGTAAATTGACAATAGAACGGACGATAAAAAAATTTGAAACTACAGGCACAGTAATCAATAATTGCAAATGTGAAGAAAATCGACGTGAAAATCAGAGACAAATTGTACAAAACGAGAGGGATTTAGACGTGATACTTTATGTAGAGGAGGCCGAAGGAAACATTAGCACGAGACAACTGGAGGACATTACTGGACAAGACCACACCACAATAACTAAAATTTTAAAAAGATGTAAATACCACGCTTACAAGTACGAAAGACACCAAGAATTAAGAGACGGAGACGAAATACGACGACAGGAATTTTGCTTTGAGATGATGGAGAGGACAAACACTGACAGAGGTTTTTTACAAAATATTTGCTTTACTGACGAATGCACTTTTACATTGAACAACGAACCCAAAATTCAAAATTGCCGGTACTGGAGTAACGAAAACCAAAATCGATTTGTTGAGGCAAGAACTTAATATCCACAAAAAAATAATGTTTTGGCGGGAATTTTCGGCCACCATATCCTTGGACCATTTTTCCTTGACCGAAATTTGAATGCGGAGTACTTTCTGGAACTTTTACGGCCGAGTGATGATCGCGTTGTTAAATTTAGCAATGGACTTAGCAGTTTAGAATGTTTAACAAAACGTAATTGTCAGTGTTATTCAATGATTTTAGTAGGCAACCTGTCAAAATCTGACATTTTGTTAAACATTCTAAACCGTTGTCAACTTAGCAAATTGTTAAAAGTTAGCATGGCTGCCCAGCACACAGTACCAGAGCTGTGCGCGAATACTTGAACAACGCATTTAATAACGACATCATAGGCCCGAACCACGCAATATCTTGGCCAGCCAGGTCTCCGAATCTTTCGCCAAACGATTTTTTTCTATGGGGACATTTAAAAACTAAGCTTTATACCAATAAAAAATATGAAAATTTAGACCAGCTAAGGAATGCTATTTCCGCTGAATGTGCCGAATATCGATGTACCAACTAGCCAACGTAAGAAATGAGTTTTATAAACGTTTGGGTTATTGTCTGGCAGTTAATGGAGAAATATTTGAGCATTTGATTAAATCCTGATATTTCCGTCTTAAATTGATTTATAAATGTAGACAAATTTGTTTTATTGTCTTGCGTAACTGTGAGTGCATGTGTTGGAATTAGCTGTAAACTAAAATGAAATGCGAGGATTCTTTTTGAAATTCCCGTATAAAATTGTTTAGGTTTGGCAATAACATTATAAATTAATGATCTAAATTGTCACTGATAAATTGATATGGTGTTTTTATTATTGATTTCTAGAGTACAGGGTGCATAATGAGATACTACGTTGCAGAAGTATTTAAGCAGTTTAGTCTTTACTGGTTGGTTGAAAAATGCTAAAATTTTCATTTTGGGTGGAACTTATTGTGCTCTTCAATAAATCCTAATAGCATTTTTTTCTAAAATAATTAGGGGAGCCAATATTTGACTACTTCAAAATTTACATGGAATTCCCTATGTCCCGCTCGGCGGAGCAACACCCGGTATACAAACCTTAATATACAGGAAACCTACCCACAGTGGATAGTTCATACACCAAAATTCTAATCACTCTAAGGAAACGAAACAAGGGGTCATACGTACTCTTTATAACTATGCAGTTACCTTATATAACGGTAAGAAATTCATGCAAGAAGAAATAACTAATATAACTAGTGATCTTAAGCAGAACTGCTACAGTGAGAGACTGGTTAAGAAAAAAATCAACTAATATCAAAAAGAGACCAAAAAAACTTTGCAAATTGAGCAAGCCTCAACAAGACCAAACAGTTATGGCAATTCCCTATATTAAATGAACTTCGAAGAAGATCCGAAATATCTCAAACAAGTATAATATTAAAACGGCAATCAAATATCAAACAACTCTAAGAAGTATTCTTACTAAGACGAGATAGGACAACAATGTTTTAAATAATGACTGTATCTACCAAATCTTCTGTGAATAGGGTAAGGTATGCATTGGGGAAACAAGAAGACTACTTGATATTGAAGCTAAAGAATACAAAAAACCTACGAAACAAGGTGAAGTGTCAAAGTCGGGGGTTGCTGAACATGCGTGGTCAAAACAAAACCGCATACAATGGTCGGAAAAAAAATATTCATTAAGAAACCCACTGGAAGAAAAAAATTTAAAGAAGCTGTAATAATTCTAAACAACCAAAATGTATTTAGTAGTATCGATATTCCAAATATCTAGAAAAGGTTGCTGAATATTGGAAGATCGAACAAGCTTCGGTGAAGAACGGATAGTATATAAGCCGTTGGTTGCTTTAATTGAATTGTATCGAAAAACATTGGACTCTTTTAAAAACAAACTAATAAATAAGATGTCCCATTAAGTAAATCCTAATTTTATAAACTTCGTAACTTACCAACTTTTTAAAACGATGCCGCGCAATAATTTAGGAAATGATGTTTTACTGGTATCAACTAACCAGAACAAATGACTGACACCTTAATGACAATGTTTAAAAAGTTGAATTTCCATGAATGACTGTCACTTCAGTATAGAATAAATAACTGTTTGTAGATATGTGTGAATTTCCTATATCTCAATTAAATTCAAGGTCCAAAAGTAACAGTTTTTTTTATAAATGCGTTACACTTTATTTATTCTTATGGTTTTATTATTGAAATTATTGTTGAATGGACTTTTGACACGTATGGCGTCGATAATAGAGATCTGATACGATAATCCCGATAGATCTACATTCCACTAATTGATGAAATTGCATTTTTTTTGTAACTGCGGTATTTATGCGCCTGGTAGTGCGGCAGGTCAAGTTCCGACTTGACACACGCAGTGTGTGTATATTACACGAAACATTTCAGCCCTAACATAGTCTTGTTATCGTTCAACAAAAGGGTGATTATAAATTCACATGAGAATTTTAATTACCTGTAAATAAATTGAGGAAGCTTTGTTAAGTGGTTTATAAGATATTCCATTTTAAAATAACCCATTTTACTTCTGACTGACCCACTGGCGACTCATTTACTTATCAAAATTATGGGGCACCCTAGGATGTAGAAACTTGGAATTTTAGTATAAAAGTTGGTTTTAAAACACAAGTAAAGAATCATTTAAAAAATTTTAAATTATCTCGAAATTTATAAGAAAATTTTTAGCACATATATGTAGAAAGCTTTTTTGTAGAGAATGAAATTTCCTATCGAAGTGAATAAACAAACCAGATAATAAAGAGAGAATATACTTTAATGTAATATTTAATATCCTACCCACTTACGTCTTGAAAGTTCTATAGGTTTTTTTTATTATAAAAAAATTATGTATAAATAATCTAATAAAATAAGGGACAAACACAATATATTGAGCTTAAGTTTTTTTTAATTTTTAAATAAACTACTAACTAAAAATTTAATATGCTCTATTTTTTTGTCCGGTTAATTGAGCTGTCCAGTGTTATTTTGAAAAAAGTGTTTATTGAACACGGTGGATAATAGTAATGTGTTTTTATATATCTTAAAAAGAAAAATGATATTCGATTAATGGAAATTAAATTTACAGAAGGAATTATTAACGTTACAACATAACGGTTTTAAAATGTTGCGATACATGACTAATATATGAAACTGGTTTGTTTTATTAATTATAGTTATTTGATAAACGTTTGAATAATTAGGGCCAGAACTTTTACAGAAAAATACTTAAATATTTTTTTTTCGGAAAAACCCAAGCATAAACCTACAAAAAAATTTAAAATTTTAAAAATTAATGAACAAATATGTTATTAAGTTTATCATATTTATATAAAATATAAGAAATAAGGATACAGGGTGATTCATAAGGAAATGTCAATACTTCAGGTACGAACTCAGGGTCCAAAAATAAACATAAAAGTCTATACAAATATGGGTCCGCAAGGCCTTCGTTTTCGAAATACAGGGTGTTAAAATTTTTATTTATTTTTTATATTTTTTAAATAAAATCTATGATAATGTAAATATTGAAGTAAAAATTGATATCCGGGGATTTTTTGGTATGACGGATTCGAATCTGATCTTATTACGGCTCTTACTTGTAGGGGACGCCACCTACACGTCTTTTTACTATTTTGAACAATCACAATTTTATGGTACGGCCCTGTATTACATTTTTGAGTAAACTAACTAATTGTTTTGTCATTTTTACGTCAGAAAGCCATTCGTTCTTTGACTTTCGTTGAGTAAAGACGTGCCGGTCAGTACTCGAGTGGTCAAGTGTCATAAATCCCGTAAGGGCCGGAAGTATTGAGACCTCCGTAGCCTGAAGTTAAACAGATGTGCGCCAAGTGACCCCCGATCCGAGAGACGCGGTGTACAGTAGTGGATTGAGTATAGACGTGGTTGTTCTTTCAGAACACCCGGCTTTTATGAAATTCGATTATAATTTACTAATCAACCTGGTTTACAGGCATTTATTTCAGTTAGCAGTGCAGTTAAGCCCATTCATAGTCTCTTAAGGTTGCAAACAAGGCACGGCAAGGTGACCCACTCTGGGGATCCTTAACCGTGGTGCCCCTACACAAGGGCTGTGATCGTTTGAGTCGGCTTGGCCTGAGCCTAGCAGTAAAGAAGGGTAAGTGTTTATTTCAGCGACCCTGACCCCCCCTGTTTTTTTAAAATGGATACCCCTGAAAACATGTGTGTTTTTCTCCAAGAGCAAAACAAGGCACTCGTGGCTGAGCTAGCTGCACTTCGTGCAGAGCTGGCGAAGGCCAATGAGACGATAGTGGGTCTCCAGAGGACCGTCAACAGGATGGCCTCTTCTCAACCCACTCGCCCTGTAAGTCCCCCCCGTGCCCAATCCAGGGACCAAAAACGTTCTCTGTCTCAGCCCGAGATAGAAAATATCATGGATACTGAGGCAGATGCAGGTTTTCAACCTGCTAAAAGCAAAAAGCCCCGTGGGAAGAAATCCCATCCAACCCCTCAGGTTAACACTGAGTCTCCCAAGCGTGTTGCCCCTAAGACCTTGTCCCAAACTGGAGCCCTCCGTGACTTCAGATTGACTAAGAACAAGACAAACTCAAATTCTGCTGCAGGCAGCTCTACTGCAGGCAGCTCTTCTGCTCCTACAGCCACCACAGCACCTGCGGCCCCCAAGGTACAATCTCCTCCCCAGTAGTGGTCCATGACCATGACAAATGGTCTGCCATCTCAAAGGCATTCAAAAGCCGGAGTATAAATTTTACAAAAGCCACCTTAACTAAGCAAGGAATTCGTGTTTGTCCTGTTACCTCCGATGACTTCAGAAAAGCGACAGCTTTTCTTGAGCAAAACTCCATAAAATACCATTCTTTCTGCCATGAGACGGACAAACCTCTAAATGTAGTGTTTAGAGGAGTCCCCGTCTCATGCACAATGGAGGAAATCTCCGAAGAGCTAACAGAGCTTGGTTTTCACCCGGAGGGAGTAATGATGTCGGGCCATACCAAGGCCCCCATCCCGATGGTAAAAGCACGATTCCCGAAAACAGAAGAAACCATCTTTTCAATCAAACGGCTGCAATACATCAGCGTTAAGGTGGAACCTCTTAACAAAAAACCTGAGGTTCCACAGTGCCACAAATGCCAGGGATTCTGGCACACTAAAAACTTCTGTCATGGACAGGCCCGCTGCGTGAAATGCGGTGCCGAGCACCTCTCAAATGAGTGCAAGAAACAGAAAGATACCCCGGCGACGTGCGCCAACTGCAATCAGCCTCATGCTGCAAACTACAGGGGATGTCCAAAATTCCCCAGACTACCTAAAAGCACTGCTCAACCCAAGCAATCCACCCCGGTAACCCAGAGCGCATCCTACGCTTAGAAGGTTGCCCCTAAAACAACTCTTACCCAAGTTTCTGCCTCACAAGGTCAGTTTCAGGCCCTCATGGACCGACTGGCTGCCTTCGAGGCGAAATTTGACGCCCTGAATGCTCAGTAAACTCCTCCCTCTTTCTTTCCCTGTCCCTTGTCTTTGGAGTCCTTTTATGGACAACAATCCAAAGGCCCCACAAAAGACCAAAAATTCAAATTTTGGACTAAGTACTTCTTAGGATGGTACCCGGTACCTACAGGAAGGACCCGGGTACCACCCACCCCTGGCCTCTCGGCCTAGCCACTTAAAAATCCGATTTCTGGATTGTCCCGAGTCACTGGGGCAAGGGCCCCAGCTTCTCAGTCACTTCTTAAACCCCACTCCGCTAAGCCAGATTTCAGGCTAAGCCAAAAACTTCAAAACCCCAAACAACCGTGATAGCCAACATGGCAAACACGTAGTGAGGACTTGCTCAGCCAAAAGGAGAGCGAGGGGTGGTTGGCAAGCCTAGGGGGAGTTCGGAGGGCCTGTAAGCCCTACGGGATCCTTCCAGGTGGGACCCTTACTACTACGATGCCAGTACCGCAGCTCTGTGGTAAACACTTTGTATTTCGGAAACGAAGGCCTTGCGGACCCATATTTGTATAGACTTTTATGTTTATTTTTGGACCCTGAGTACGTACCTGAAGTATTGTCATTACCTCATGGATCACCCTGTATATGTGGATATAGTACAAATTGACTAATGTTTTGGATTTGTTTAAAAATTTAACCACACACTTTGCAAAAAACTTCTTTTAGCAGACAAGAGTTATCATTTTAGGCAAATGCGTTAAATGTTTTTGTAACTAGTGATTGATCTATCAAATAAATTATTATTGTTTTCTCATGAAAAAACCCAGACCAATAAAAAAAGTTAAACAAACATGTATAAGAACAAAATTTACATACTTCATTACATTGTTATTACTGCAGAGATGAAAGTTTTGATTGGAGACTTAGGCGTAAGTTCAGCAAATTGAAATAAAACTTTTAAATGGAGTTTCCAAATACAAAAAAATGTTTTATTTACAGCTTGGAAGTTAAAAACAAGATTTGAAAAACAAATTATTTATAACGTTTTCTCAAAATTAATTTCCAGATATTTTCTATAGTTTGGTAATGAATTCATGGTTTAATAAATTCTTGTTCGATTTACTCGTCAGAAAAGGTTTTATACTTTTAACTACCAGACCATTAGCCAAACGCAAAAAAGAACATAGAACATTAAAAACGCAGAATTTCACAATTCAAAAATCTGTCATCACGCATTTAATAAGAACCAAATAATAAACTAGAATGCTTTTCGTACTTTAACAAAAGAATCATGTTTAAAAAAACGTAAAATAAAAGTGCAAATGTATTATCAAATAAAAATAAATATGTAGCACTAATATCTATAACACATGGTTACCTTTGCTAAGCCAAGCGGCCCTGAAGGCCATCAGTTCCCAAAAGTTAATTCCAAACTTGTGGGGGACTGTATACAGGCCCTGGAAAAAGTCGGCTTGGCAAACAATCTTACAGTAGTCTGGGTACCAGGCCACGAGAGCCACCCAGGTAGTGAAGAGCCCGACGAACTAGCCAAAAGAGGATCAGCCATGGAAATGATAGGCCCTGAGCCATTCTGTGGAATCTCGGCAGGCCTCTTTAAAGCATTTATTAAAAACTGGGTAGACAAAAAGTTTTAAAGCTGGTGGGTACAAACACCAGGACAACGACAGGCAAAGCAGTTCATTAAGACCTGCTCGGCCAAGTTTACCTCGGACCTACTGGGCCACAGTCGTAAGGTCGTAAGGATAACCATAGGTCAACTAACAGGACATTGCAAACTCAACAAGCATCTGGAAAGAATAGGATTGATAGGTGGAGGATAGCCAGTGTGTTCTGCCAGGAGGCTGAAGAAACAGCCGTATATGTGTGGTGCCACTGCGAAGCACTATGTAGGCTTAGGTGAGGAAACGCCAAAACCCGCAAGATATATGGAGTGGCCAGTGTCAAGACTCTGGAGTCTAGTTAAGGAGACGGGCCTGGACAAGGTACTCTAAAGAACGATAGGAGAAACCACAATAAATCTGGCAGTGGTGGAGATCATTTTTGCCATCTCCGCTCAAATAATCTAATTTAATCTAATCTACCTTTGCTAGGTGCTGCAGTAATTTCAAGAAATCCTAAAATCAATTTACACAAAAAAACAAAGCGATGTCATTGGTGACATAACGTCATAAATAATAAATAAAATTTTATGGAGTCTTTTAAGTTTTTTTATCAAAATTCCTAAAAATTCAATTTTAATTTGTTTTTAATTTTTTAGTTACGTTAATCCAAAAAACGGTGGCCGACTTGTCACCGAAACGTAAATAAATGTTTTTTTTTTGGTTTTAAATTTTTTTCTTTTTTCTGTTTTGGGCGATCAGGAAATTCATAAGGGTCAATGGGGTTGAGCACACTCAGTTGATATACCCTGGGACCAGGACCGAAGCGTTCACATTATATTAAAACTTTTCCTGTAAACTCGCATATATTAATCTTTAGACTTTGACAGAATTTTGACTTTTTCTATTTTGACTTTTGGGAATTATGTATAGCCATAAAATTTATATTTAATTATAATTTTTAAAAACAAAACCAACCAAAAATTTTTCCATTTTTGGGAAAAAATAAAGAAATCCTAGCTGACTTTTGATCTACTTAATATATTTTACCCAAGAAAGTTAAAAAGGGGTATGGAAGCCCAATACTGTAGAACAAAATTACACATGGAATGTAGGTCAGAGATTGACTTCCATAATTCTTTGTTACTATCTATAAAGTTGACATCATCAAATGTCCAATTCAAGCATGCACTGTTTTTTTTTTTATTTTTTGCACAAAATTGTTGGTTATTAAACGATAGTACATAGAATATTTAAAATTGTTGTGTAATATTGGATTTTATATCATCTGATATAATATGGAAAGAATAGATGGCGCCACTTTACAGCCTTCTATTTAAATGGTAGATATTTTTAGTAGTTTTGTATTTTTACCAAAAATCTTTGTTATTAAATAAAAACAAGATTTTTTAAAAATAAATTTCAAACATTGTATGATAGTTTCATGTACTTATCACCAATTTTGTGATAAAAGAAGGGCAAGATAGTGTAAATGAGTTTAATCTAATCCTAAGATTGTGGTTGTACATTAATAAGTGAAAATTTTTATTTCTGATTTTTAGGCATATACTTTTCACTAATAACAAACATTCATGAGAC